>JAAGNO010016971.1:0-69469 GCA_033439905.1 Ceryle rudis | reverse complement strand
CCGGGTTCTTCTGTGAGGGTGCTTTTTTTTTTTTTTTATTATTTGTTTTCGATCCAGCAGTTGGAAGTTAAGCACTCACTGTGGTGTGGCAGAGTGTGAACAAGGCACAGCGAAGAAGTGACGGGGTGTGTGTGATCCTGGGAGGTGCTGTGGCCGAGCTCTTCATCCTGCTGCCCGTGGGGGCTGCAGATCTTGTCTGTGCTCAGTGGGGGGGGGGGGGGTGTGAGGTGGAGCTGTATCTCCTGACACACAAGTGCTAATTAACACAAGACCTCACCTCTTTGCCTTACCCGGCTCTGGTGTCCACGTCACGTGCCAATACTTTTCAGAGTCTCTGGGCCTGCGCAGTAAAGTCCTCCAGAAAATTGAAGAACTGAGGATGAAAACAATCGCTGTTTCTGGAGCTGTACCTGATGAGTTTTTATGTCCCATAACAAGGGAGCTTATGAAGGATCCTGTCATTGCAGCAGGTACGTCTTTAAATGACACTGACTAAAATGAATTACCTAAGTGCAAAGCTAGGTGTGGGAACACAAAAATAGGCAACCCTTATCAGTTGTAGAAAGGTTAACTATTCTGAGTGGCTGTGCAACAAAACCAAACCGTCAGAAAGGTTTAGTATTTGGCAAATGACGTCTCTGCTGCGGAGAATACTGCAACAAGCAGTTCGCTTAGTGTCAGCGCTGCGCTGATTGCTTTCAGTTAGTCTTTTTAATGTTCCTTCCTTTATGTGCCCTTGCAAATATAATTACAAGCCTAATTACAGGGTTGTCTTGGCAAGTGCAAAATGGAATTGTGCACGGGGGGGGTGGTGCGTGAACCGGGACACCAAAACACAGGCCCATTGCTATCCTGTACTTGTACAGCATGAGATTCAGTGACACTCAGCAAGACCCTGGGACGGAGCTGTGCAAGGAGCAGAAGGTGTTACATGGTCAAACTGTTTCATCAGTGCTTTATAGTTCTAATCTCAGAGGCAGGGAAGGGAAGTATGATCATCAAAAGACCAGTATATATATATATCTATATATATATTTCATTTTTTTCCTGCTCTGTAAAGAGTGTCATACATTTTTTGAGGTATCATGCCAGACTTTTGAGCATTAAAATGTGCAAACCCCCCCCTCCCCCTCCGTTAGCTAACTGCTGGAGGGGTGAACGCTGCACCTACCAGGGCCTGAGCTGCCACACACCAGCAGTAGGAGGAGGGCCTGGCACAGCTTTTTCTTTTTTTTATTATAATTTTGAAATAAGTGTACATAATTTTAAAGCAGGATAATTTTGTTGGCAAGCTGAGAATTACTGCCAGTCACTATTCACCTGTATATTACAAAATTGAACAGGCATTTTTAAGAGCCCCTGTTGACCATTTAAAGCGTTCAGAGCGGGTGACCAGTGCTAGTGGTTAGTCTGCTAACAGCGCCCGTGTGCCACCGACGCTGCTGTCGTCAACCGGGGGCGTCCTCGGCCGTCCGGCACACAGGGTGGGGGTACCTGGGTGCTCCTCGCACTGCTGATGAATAGTAACAGCAGTGTTAGCAACTGCGGCGGCTGAAAGGTTGGTTTGTGGCAAAACAGGTGAAGGGAAGGAGTTCTGTGTTTGGCAATGTCTGTAGTCACCGCCCAGCACTAGGAACTGTGTTTCTCGTAGCATGAGCACAGATGACTTCTGGATGTGGGCACTTTTACAGGCTGAAATGGAGGAATTTAGTTAATTTCTAATCCCAGAAATACCGAACTGAAGTGAGCTGGAGATTTTGTTGAGCTCGGTAAGATTGATTAGCAAGAGTTAAGTAAATTATAGAATTTACTATATAGAATTTAAGGAAAAATAGAAAGGCAGTAGAATGCTAAACTGCTTATTTCCTTACTCAAGTGACCAGGCTAAATAAACTTTATCCCATGTCAGGTAAGTGGCTCATTCAGTGAAGGGGAGGGAAATAGAGCACAGCCCTGTACTGGAGGGGGGTGGAGGCACAGGCTTGTGTCCCATCAGACAGCAGTGTTCCTGGTGACTACGCTCAGCCCTGGCTGCAGTTTCTTCCTCAGCAGCAGCTGGTTTTGGTATGGGCTGGGGGAGCTGAAGCCCTGAACCCACTTGGGTGCCTGGGGCCAAGTCCTGCCCCGCTCGGGGCATGGTCGGTGGCTCCCTGCCGGCAGCATTCATCACCAGTCATTAGTGGTGTTGGCCATCAGCTGTTAATGAGCTTTTACTTCTCATGATTGATGGATCATTCAAACTGAAAAGAAAGTCTTATTTAAAATGTGCAGAACGTATTTTGGTGCTTTCCAGTCAGAGCTAGAACCACGACCGTAGCCTGAACTGCTTCTGTCCACAGTCAGCTTTCCTTGTCTTCAGGAACCCTTTCTACAAAAAAGAAGGGAAAATTATTTTTAAAGAATTACTCAAGAACTTCAGCTCCAACTAAATGGAAATGTTTAAATTGTGATTAAAAGCCAATAGTTTAATTAGTCAAGGTGTGCACTGAGTTGAACCCCAATCTGTCATTTATACATTTTTTTGGTACAGCACAGCTTTGATTGATTGACTGATTGAGTTGTTGGCAGGGCTCTGCTCCCACCTTAGGCAAGTTTTCTTTTTTTTTTTTTCCTTTCCCCGCGACTCCCTGGCTTTATTCCCCACTCCGTACAGTGTCACAGTGCGCAAGCAGCTGCAATAAGGGCTGGTGTGGTTTCTCTGCAGATGGCTATTCCTATGAAAAGGAAGCAATGGAAAACTGGATCAGCAATAAAAGACGATCGAGTCCCATGACGAATCTTCCTCTCCCCTCTCTTTTGCTTACACCAAACAGGACACTAAAAATGGCCATCAGTCGCTGGCTCGAGACTCACCAGAAATAGTTAAACCACTCAGTTTTGAACTTTTTTGTTAAAATTAATCGAAATGAAATTGAGTAGCTAAAGGAAAGAACTGTATCTGAAACAACGGGAAAGAAAAAAACCCTGTGTTTCCCTTCTAATCTGTGGCTGTCAAGTAAATGTTTGTCAGAAAGAAAATCTTCACTGTTGGAAGCTCCCAGAAAATTACTGAAAAACTGAGGAAGTTTTGGTAATTTTACTTTGGAGTATTTCTGCTTAAGAAAGGAAGTATCAGAGTCACAGTTTTCTAAATAAAGTTTTGTTAAAATTTTCACTACATTTTGACTTTTGACGTTCATTTTGCCAAGTTAGTCTTTCAGAAAACAAGAAATATCCAAGTCTATAACCTCTGGTTCTTGTTCTAATTTAAACCCCCAGAATGTGTCTTTCTCCGTTCCCCGTTGCTGAAGATGGAGTTGGGAAAGTCAGGAGAGAGTTTCTCCTGTAACCATCAGTGACTGCACCTCATCCCGCGGGTGTATTAATAGTCTTTATTTTGTATGGAAAAAATACAGTAGCTGTGCAAAAATAGAACTACAGGACAAAACTAATAGAGGACTTGTACAAAATATCAAAGGAACAGTAAACAATAAATAAGCGGAAGCATAATGATGCAAACTCAAAGACTGTGTAAAATGGGTACGGCTGTTTACAATGTACAGGGAACACTGCATGGATACAAACACACACGACGTGGAAAGGGACCGAGGATGTAAAGCTGAGCCCTCCAACCTAATTGCACTCGTAGGAATGTCACTACATCTGTTTATTTTCAGAGCATTCTTGCCAACGTAAAACCTCATTTCCTCTGAAAAACTTCACAACTTAATCCTGCACGTACATTTTTCCTCAAACTTCCATCTGCACTCCGTCGATTTCTTGGGTTTCCCCTAAAAACACAAGTACTTCACTGCTGTACCTTTTTCACGAACAAACAATAAATCATTCTGCTTTAAGATAGCACCCAAAGGTGATTAGATAAACTATATAAAGTGCGATTATTGTTAATACGCCATAATATTGTGTTCTTCAGTGCGGTAACCAATATGGTCAAAGCCTTTCAATGCACATGCAAACGTCACTGTTTATTTTACTTGATTTCTCCTAGTTACTAAAAATAGTTATATTTACATGTCAAAACATGGCTGCTTATAGTTTACTCATACACAAATTATTTATGCTTCCTAAATGTACATCATGCAACCCAAATTAGATCCCACTAGAAAAGTGATAAAATACTATCTTTGATTTAAAAAAACCGCATCCATACATATACAGATCTGAGTAGTTCGCAGCAGCTACCTTTCTTAACACTGGTTCGAGAAGTAAGCACTTAAGCGTTAGAGAGGCACAATTATTACATGAGTAAGTCGTGAGATGTAATATAACCAAAAGCCAAGACTAAAGCCCTACGTAAAAGGAAAGTCTTCAACGGTAAAATGTGAAGGGAAGGATTTCTCCGCCTGAGGTCCTGGTTTGGTGGATTGATGGTCCTAATTGACACTTTCTACAGAAATTTGCTATTCCAGTTACTGCACCTGTCTTGTGGCGGCAGGAACAGTTTGAAGTGGTTGTGTCCCATGAAGTACTGGCCTACATGGACTGCTTGCTCAAACGCACACGTGACCAGCCAGTCGGTGGTTTGTACAGAATTAACAGCCGACGGTGTTTGGAGCTACGTTTTGCAACCCTGTAAATCCACGAGACAATATTTATACATTTGATTCAATGAACGATCGCTTTGGTTTGGTAGAGGTGACGTGACTCGGATGTGCCGCCTCCGCCGTGGGCGGCTGCTGTGCCGATACAGCGTCCGGGTAGGGATACGGAGCTTGGCTCGGGGCTCTGCTGTCTGGACAGTGGGTGGCTATTTGGCACTTAAGCTCCTCGCGCTCTTTAGCCTGCACGCCGTTCTGGCTGCTATCTCCTGGGGCAGCACCAGCAGAGGACATCTTAGTTTGGTAGTGTCTGACTGAGAACTGCTCAAAATTTGAGGACTGAATGCCCCCGCAAGCAACATTTGTTGCTAGTCCATCTGATGCCTGAGGGTGCCAAGTGCGACTGGATTGAGTGCTTTGCTGCTGAAACCTTGCAGTCTTGTCCATGATTCCCATAAATGGGGTGTTGCGAGGTCTGTGTTCGGCAACACTGCCCTGAACCTGGGTAACGTTACTCTCCTTGAGTCTAACATCTGGGCCCAGCCCCTTAATGCTATCTGAAAAGCTACTGGCTGAAGTTAAGCTGCTGGTTGAGGCGGCAAGAATCATACTACTGGATGGAGAACTAGAAGAGACACCGCTGGTTACAGGACACTGCTGCCTGGCTTCACTGAAATTCACCTGAGCAGGAGCTGGTAACCGGTCAGCAGTTTTAGACTTACTCGCAAAGGAATGAGAAGAGCTGTTCTCACTGTGCTGTGGATGGGAACACTGGCTGGGCAGCAACTTCTCACCGTACAGCTCAGAACTGGGACCTGCAGAAACGCTTCCGGATGATAATGTGCTCGTCCCATCCAAATGCTGGACTTTAGAGTGCCGGACTGGCAAGGGACTTTGGGGAAGATGCTGGAAGGGTGTCTTTGCGGTACACTGACTGCTTCCCAGTTTTGATCCAGGCTGGATGGAGCTCAGGTGCTGATTAGTTTTCACAATCTGTGCCTGCTTTGTTGGCTGCACGATCAGGCCAGGCTCTCTCAGATATTTGCCGCCTGTTCTGCTTTGAGGGGATGCAGATCTCACTTTCTGCTGGACGCCTTCTTGAAGGGTCCTGCTGTACGAGGAAGGAGCCAAGGAACGCTGCAGCCTTTGCGGAGACAAAACAGATTCCTCAGGGTGTGGCAGCTCATCCTCCCTGTCTTGAAGATTAAAATTATCATTCACACCTTGTGTGACTCCTTCCTCCTCGTTATCAGAGGTGGTAATTTGCTGTAGTTGCTGTGGGGATTGATGCTTCTGTTGCTGTGTTCTCTGGAACTGTTTGCATTCCTCTTCCACTCGAGCCAGGAGCCGTTTTATCTCTTGATTGCTGGGACACAGCTGTGCAGCTTCACGTAAGTCCGCAAGAGCGGCAAGCAGCTTTCTGTTCAGGAAAAAAAGCAGCAAGCTTAATAAGAACCTGGGGCAAATCCGAGTCTCTGCGTTACCCGCGACTGATCCTCCTGCGCCACTTTCAAAGAAATATTCTGATTTGTCATCTCCTGCTGCAGGTGCTGACAAGGTAAGAACTGGACATTCTCCAACCCAGGAAATTCTTTCCTATGGTGAAAGCGCAGGCCCAGCCCTGAACCCTTCCCCTTGTATTGTAACAGCTTTTTCAGGAAGGCAGCAGAACTCTGCTGGTACCACTGGGAACTGATGCTTCACCTCAGAAGCCCTTTGGTGTTATGTTCAGAGTGGTAACTTGCTGAACTCCACTTCATGACCCTTTATTGTTCTGTTTAGAAAAGACAGGGTGTTTTTCCATCTTAAAGAGACGGTTCCTCCTCTTGCCCCTTGTTTTTATCTTGACCTGCTCATGATTCAACATATCCTGTCCTACAAAAGCACCCAGGTATTCTCGGTAATAAATAATGCAGCGCTGGAGTTTGGTGGCATGCTGCTGATGGCAATCTGCTGAGTCATGTGGAGCAGCAGTCCCATTTGCTCCTACACTGCTTAAAAGAACCCCTCCTCGCTTCAGTTTGTCACTTTCTGGATGGGCTGGCAGTTACCTGAGCGAGTACTCAATATTGCCTTTGGGATGTGGTTGGCTTTAACTGACGCAGAGGCCTAATACAAGTGGAAAGGGCACAAGGAAAACAACTTTTTCTTTGCAAATTCCAAATACAACTAGGGGAAAAGAGAGAGAGTTACTGGAAGTGTTAGGAAGTTAAAAAAACCGGTGCAGACAGATGAACCAAACAATACCTGCTGTTCCTCTTGGCTCTTGCTCTAGCGTAATAGGCTTCGTAAGACTTGGGTTTCAGATCCAATGCTTTGGTAGCAAACTCTTCAGCCATACCGAAGTCCTGGTAATTTAAACAAATGCACTCGTTATAGCCCGGCAATAAAGGAAAGCTGCGCGCTCCTGATTCACAGGTCTGCTCCAAACGTGCAGACAGCTTATGCGGGACGGGAACTCACCCTCTCCAGCTTTCTGAATGACAGAACAGACCTCACCTTGCTAACCTCTCTCTCACCTCTAAGGGAAACTGAATCCAAGGTAGCTAAAAAGCAATGTTAACGCAGGTAAGCTGTGGTCATTTTCACCCCAGAGATGTTAAACTGCCAGAAGAGACTGCATGTTTAACAGGATAAATGGCCACCTCAGGCAGCAAGGCTTTAGACTACTTCGAAAAAAGGCCAGTTAGAGACCTAGGAATTTAGAGAAAATCAAGAAGTCAGGAAATGGGCTGGAGTAGTCCAGAGCTTTCTTTGATAAGGTACAGGGATTTTTAGAGACGAACTGCACTAGGTGTAACGTATTTGGTCTTCGTTTAACAAGAACACAGAATAAGAGTTTAGTAAACTGCTGGTTAAACCAAAGACTGCCCCCTTTGCAGTCCTGCTTTGTTAATTCCAAAGATGGCCATGGGGAGGATGAAGGCAGAAGCACGTCTCATTTTTCCAACAGCCATGCACAGCGCAGGGTGTTCACAATACTGAGTTGCACTCAGCGTGATGATACATGAGGCTGGAAAACATCAATGCCAAAAACTGTTCCAAGGTCTCATGCAAGTGGTGTTGTCAGGGGCGTGTGATAGAAACACACACAAGTGCACGAGCTGGTGACAGAGCCACTTTCTGCTGTTAGTTTGATGCAACTGATAAAGCCAATCTCATCTGGGAAGGGGAGTTCCAGCAGAGGAAGGGAAGGATCAGTACTGCCGGGCAGAGCAGTGGCACAACTGCCCTTGGGGAGTCCAGGACACCTGCGATTAGAAAGTCTTCAAACTGCAGCAGACGCCAAGAGCAGCCGGCACTTAGGATCTGGCGCAGCGGCAGGATATGCTGTGTGGCGACAAAGGGGGGTGATGGTGGGACGTTCCATTTAGTCTTTTAAAGGTACCAAAGCCATCCAGCTGTTGATCATTCTGAACTACCTGGACTACATACAAAATAACCACAACACATTGCCCCTCTCTGGAGTGTTCAAGGCCAGGCTGGCCGGGGCTCTGAGCACCCTGCTCTAGTGGGAGGTGTCCCTGCCCGTGGCAGGGGGCTGGAACTGGATGAGCTTTAAGGTCCCTTCCAACCCAACCTGTTCTGTGATTCCATGAGAACAGCTGTAATAGAACCCCCACAGCAACACGTCCTATGAGCTGACCCCACCTGTTGATACAACAAAGCCCCAAATCAGGATACAGTGAAAAGGATTCTGAAAGAGCAACAATAAACATCCGGGCACAAACTCAGGAATGCAACAGAACAGAAGCATAAGATTCTCAGTGCCAGAGAGGCAACGGATTAACAGCAAGAGCTTACGTTTGTTTTTCGGCGACACCGAGATAAATTCAGGTATAAGGAAACTCTCAGCTCATTGAAAGCTTTCATTTCTTCTCCAAACCCTTCCCTCGGAAACTTCCTCAAGGCGTACTGATAGCGCTGGGCGGCTTCCTTCATCTTGCCCTTCTGCAAAGTGAGGGAACAAGAGCCTTTTCACAAACTCTTCCCATTGCTGTACTGTTGCAAAAAAGCACGTTTATATTTGACATCTACCAACAGCAGCTCCTCAAGTGGAAAACACAGACCAGATTTTTTAAAAAATAAATATTTAAAGTATGAATTACAAACAGACACGGTGAGAGAACCTGCACCCTAACTAGAGTTCGTGTTTGTTTCTAAACTTGTACCTTTAACAGCGCTTCACCGGGATAGCTGCTGCATTCACAGATACTGCTTGCACCAGGAAAAGTGTCGTGTGTGCAATTAATGTACGATGCAGTTCCCTCTCTGCCTCTCTCCCTCTCACCAGCACAGTCAAGTATCTCATGGTGTAGCCGGGTCGAGCTCCACGGCGCAGGTGCCTCTGCAGAGCACACCCTCCCCACGGGATGGCGATTCCCCGCACGGGTGGCGAGGCCGCAGAGCAAGCGCTGGCCGTGGCCGGGGCTGGGGAAGGGAGATGGTCAGTGCAACACCCACTGGTGAGCCCAGTGACGGCCGGATCCACCCGGGTGTCCCCCCTCTGAGGAGCTGGTGACTAAGTGTAGGAATGTGAAGTAGCCAGAGGCCAAGGAAGAGGGCTGACCCATCCCGCAGGGCTGCCTGGATCCACCCTTGGACTGGAAATACTCCGACTCTTATCCAAGAGATGCCTGAGAACATCTCCATAACAAAACACAGATGTGAGACAGTTCTGCTGAAAACACTGAATTCCTCCTAGTACGGTAAGAAAAGCAAATCGCTTAGTTCACAGATGAAGGAATTTTCCTCTTTACTGGTATTTTCCAAGTTAATTTCTCTTCATGAACATCAGGTGCTTTTTATTATTTGATTCGTCCTCACACTCAAAGGGTCAAAATTTACTGTTGAAACTGGCAAGGAAAATATTTAAGGTTTATCTTATTTTATTCATCTGGAGAGCTGAGAAGCAGCTACTGCACACTGCGGGCACACACACTGCGTGATACTCTGCAAAACGACTACTCGTTTAAAAGACCCGGGCAATTCACTCCATCGGCACACGCTGGAAAAAGCGTAACAAGCCCGGTGACAGACACAGCTCCAGCAAGGCGCTGCCACTGCCGCAATACAGAGAAGCACTCCGACTGGAAACAGGTACCAGCAGGGAATTCAACCCCTTGCAACAAAGCACACAACAACTTGGTACCAAGTCCTGCCGTGTTACTCTGCGGTCTCAGAGCGGGGGCAGGGCTCAACCTGTGGGGCAATGAGGAGCTGCTGAAGAGTAGGAATTGGTGCCGGCGACGCGGTGGCCCCAAGCCCCTGAACCACCAGCGAGTTGCATCCGACGCACCACTAAACTGTGACACGGGGGAGGCTTCCCAGGGATGACAACTGCCTTTGTACCAGAAAATCTGTTTCCTTTAGGTTGAAAGATGACCCATGCTTAAAGGTACCTGCTTGCCTAGAAAGCTCTAGACCCATTTTAGGATCAGTAAACTTGATAAATTATCCAGGCGTGCTCATAAAAGAGAGTTTGGGAGAATGTAAGCAGCTCCACCCTGACTCATGACGGGAAAGTCTTGAGGGTCTCTCTTCCGTACTATGCAAAGCCACTAGATACAGAAGAAAGATCAGAGGGAAGGTGACAGACATTTGAGGAGCCTTATGAGGAAAAGCCCAACTACAGATTACAAATCTTGTAGCTGAAGGGGCTTGGAATGGGGGTCTGTGTAAGCCGCCCAGCACTGCATCGCGCGGTTGTGTCTCACGGCCACAAAATAATCTCAGTCTCTCTTCTGAGCAATGTATCACCAGTATCACTAGTAAAGAGGATGCATCAAAGAGCTGTCGCTTTTCTCATTAAATATTTAAATAGCACACAGAAAAACATTCTCCTGAAAAAAAGGGTATGCTGAAATGTCACTTAATTCAACAAGGCACTTTCAAATGAGCACCTTACAGTCTGAGCTGCTCTCACGAACTGACTGCTACAAACGTTCATGGAGCGACTTTGCTCAACAGAAAGTGAACGCGCTTGTCCATCTTTACTTTTTATTTCTTTTACACAGGAGTTTTCAATGATTCTTTCCCAGGGTTCTGGCGATTTCTTGGTCTCATTCCCAACGCAAGAGGATGTGCAAGTACACACCTTGTCTGAACAGGAAAGGCGGTGCAAAGAACTTTAATCTGCCTTCAGACAGAAGTCCAATTACAATGTTCTACTATTGGGAAAAAAAAAAAGAATTCTACCTACTTTGTACAGTGCATTTCCTTCTTCCATCAGCTTCTGCAGCAGAATAAGGAGGATATCAGGTTTTGAGGTGGCCATTGCCCATGCTGCGTTTCCTGCAAGTTAAATTTAAAGGATCTCTGTCAAAAGGAAGGACGCGTGTGTCTGACAACTGTTCACACTAGGAAGACTAACCCTACTTCAGTAGATATTCCGCTCGCGTGGAGCTACTATTGTTATTACTACTGTGTGCACATACACTTAAGGTATGTGTATCTCCATGAACATCTCCTGCCCCTGCCGCCTCCGTGCGGAGCAGCCAGATGTTAAACGGCCCCATTTGCTCCACCCCTGGTCTAAAGCCAGTACAGGGCAGTGTGACAGGCAGGATAAATTTCAGGCCTAAGTAAGGATCAGTATTTGATCTCATTTAGTACCCTAATAATAATAATAATAATAATAATAATAATAATAATAGATGATTGCAAGATACTGCAGAGTCAATAATGATCACGTAGACATCTGCACCACCTACTTGCCTACTGATAATACATGTTTTGGAAATACATTTTCTTGCCCATCCTTTGAATGAATGTAGGATTCTATGCTTTTTTAAAGTAACATTATTTAAACGTAAAGCTTCTTAACCTAAATCAATAATAGTGTCAGAATTATGTACAACTGAAAGTGTGATCATCGTTTTCTTGTTTAAGTATATCATGACAGAGTAACCACAGAAAGACTGACTCCTCCAGGCCTCCCAATCAACAGACATCAAAGAAAGGAACAGAGCAGAATCACTTGCATTTCCTCACTTCAGAAGTGAGTCTTGAGCGTTTGCCTTTTAAGCAAAGGCTGATTTCTCTGGAGCGGGCACCTGCAAACCATAAAACCTGCAGAAGTCTGGTGTGGGTTTCAAGACTTACTTATTTGCGGACACGACAGCAGCTCTAGCAGAGCAGACTCAGTTCTTTCTCTCGAGTAGGGGGTAGCTCTACTAACCTAGCTTAGCTCCCTTTCTCAGCAGCATAACCACCACCGCCGTGTTGCGACAGCCGATGGCCCTGTCCAGCGGCCGCATGCCGCTGTGGTCGACATGCTCGATCATCGCTCCTTTCTCTACCAAATACTGCACCTGGGAAAAGACACGAGACAAGCCTTGTCATGGTATTTTTGGTAGGAGAGGCAGAGCAGAGAAAGGTGTCAGCTACCACCAACCTTCCCAAGTACGCTGGGTGTACAGAGCGTGCTAAAGCCTTTTTAAACCCGTGGAACTGAACCCACTGAAGACAGCACAGCATGGCAACACTACCACACTGCACCCAAGAGCTGCAGTGAGGGAGCTGAAAAACAAATCCACCTGAATTCCTGAAAGTACCTGTGTCAGAAAAACAGGGACCCACAAGCCTCTGTTGTGAGGCTTATGCTCCTGGTACAGGACACGCTGCTGTACTGATGCAATGAACAGAAAACACAGACACTACCGTGGGAGACACTTAAACGTTCTGGTTACCAGTGTAAGTACAAGTTATAGTGCTGAAGGACCACTCCTCATTCTACACGAAGGAAAACACATCTGTAATTTTATTCATTTCTTAACCATTTATCACAGTGCTTTAACACTGCCTTTCAAACACAAAATGCACCTTAAGAAAGTGAAGTAAGTACGCCAGACACCATCAGCTTCCACAGAGCACTCACCAAGCACCAGACTCATTCTAGGAACTGTCCACCAGCAACACTCACGGACGGGGGCGGCAGGTTTGCCGGCAGAACGGCTCTTTCACAGAACCGCGGCTTGCCCAACGCGGCTGGCAGGGACCCAGCATGGAGAGAGGGGTGGGCGGCCCCTCCTGCCAACCCGCCAGACCTGCTGCCTGCCAACTGCTCTCTCAGTCGGGATGACACTTGGGCCACCTTCATCTGCTGCCCCAGCACAACAATCAGGCCGTTCAGCTGTATGAGCCACTCAAACAGTTGTCCTGTTTCTGGCATGACGCATGGAACAGGCAGAGAAAAACTGAATTTACACCTCAGGCCTTGTACTTCCCCTATACAGACTGGACGTAACACCGAGATGAGCTCAGTGCCCCATGACGAAGAGAGGGGGGATTTCTAACAGTTCTCTCCCTGTCATGCAAAGCGTGCAAGGTTATCTGTCAAAGACCAGTAAAGCTGCCTTACAAAAGAGAAGCAAAATCTTTCTGCATTTCATCTACTCTGGTAATACTCTTCGCCTTCCTACAGCTCACACTTGGGGTCTCTGTTCCACTGAGGCACCCAAAGGACTGGGACCCTGTCAGGTTACCTCAATGGGTTTGCAGAGGCTGAAAAAAAGGTATTTTCCTTTCATGTCCCACAGCCTTTTATTTTTTAAATCCCAGTTCATCCAACACAAAATTGTAAGTGCTCCCTTTTATTGGCATTTAAAACACTCACAACTGAGTACAACAGCACGCTGTAAAATGCAGCGGCGTAATGTCGGAGTTCTATCACAACTTCCCTGGTACTAAAACCTCACCTAGAAAATGCTTTGCTGAGTAAAGCCTTGCACTCAGTCTAGATGCTGCAGTTTAAGCATCCTGGGTGCTGCCTCAAATTTCCTTTCTACTTTGGTTGGCAATATTTTTCCCAAGCTTTGGTTTGTATTATGAAAATACACACACTTAGTTTTTCCACTGTCGGTTCTACTTACAATATCAGCATCGCCATAAAAAGCTGCCAGGTCGAGGGGTGTTCGTCCATTTTTGTCTGTCTGATCAGTCGTTGCACCTTTCTCAACCAAATATTGAACCACTTCCCTGTGGCCTTTCAGACATGCCCAGCTCAAAGCTGTCAGCCCTTCTCTGTCCAGCGCTGAAATAGCTGCACCTGTAGAATCAGAGTTACCCTGTTTAATAAGCAAAATGACCCAGCTCACACAGTGCAGCCTCTGGCCCAGCTGTGCAGCCTTGAACCACTGTTTACTCTCTACCTTCAGAAAGCAGAAACTCCACAGTGCTCAAATGCCCTTCACAAGAGGCCACCATAAGCGGCGTTCGGCCCTGCTTGTCGCTTACGTTCACATCAGACCCATGCTCCACTAGAAGCTTGGCAATCTGAAACAGAACGTACCAGTTTAAGAATAAGGTGGCAGATTGAAAATTTAGCCATAGCAGCAGGAACTTTTAAAGAGGAGGAATAAGATGTTATTTATTGCAACCGCGGAGGAATCCTGCGCAACTCAAGTCTTAACTGTTTCCAGTTCAGGGCCTTCTCCTGACAGGAGTGCCCAGCGTGAGGAAGGCTCCTGACTCTAAGGGGCTCTCCATTAACACAGAAGCAGTATAAAAGCTCTGAAATTGCTCCTGTTCTTGCTCTAGGAAATAAAATATTTTAACTCCCATGTATTATTTCACAGGTATATTACAACTAAGGTTGTCACGCAGCCCGTGTACTTTCGAATCCTTTGTATCACTTTCAGTAGCGTTACGAGCAAGCTTCTGAACACATCCTTGTGAAGTTGAAGCAAATGCGTATTAGAAAATTTACACTAATTTACTGCAGGACTAGAGCCGGGGGGAATCAAGGTCGGCTCCCCGGAGCAATCCATGGAATTGGTGAGGATGTGCCAGACCTGCCAGTGGCCCTGCCGCACGGCGCAGAAGAGCGGGGCGACCCCTCTCCGGTTTGCTCTCGTCACAGCGGCTCCGTGGTCAAGAAGTAATTCGCAGACTTCCAGTTTTCCTCTTCCGGCAGCAGCTGTCAGGGCTAAAGAAAGAGTGCTCAGCAACACCACCCCCCTAGCTCCTTTACCACATCTTTTGACACTGGCACATTATGGGAGTGTTACTGAAGCCCCATTTTTTTTCAGCTCAGCTGCTCCGTAAGAGTTTCCTATTTACAGACTGAAATGAATTAGGCAGAACCAGGCCAAGTCAATAAGCCACACGCATTGCCTGGTAAATAAAAAGATGATTCTCAAAGGTAACAAGTGTATCATGTGCTTAGCTTATAGGTTAAAAAGGAATCTTTATGAAAAATCTGGAAAAACCCACCAGCCTGAGGCAGTTCTAGCTCCTTTTTCATTTTGTTTTTTTCATTACAAGAAAACTTTATCTCTTTCCATCAAGCCCTTCCCAAAGGTGCAGATGGTAACAGTCTGGGATTCAGCAAGGGGACTGGAACTCAAGCTCTGGGAAGCACTGTTTGCCTGATCCCTCCCAGGGATGTATTTCCAAACAGCAGATTTTACACCTCCGCAGAAAGTCTGTGTCTCGGACAACTTAGCTTCATTCTGCACTAGTTAAAATTCTTTTCCCTGTCTTTCATCCTGGAAACCAAAGCAGGTTGCACAGTAGTTGCTGCGCGTTAACCCTTGCTCTGGACGTCAAGGGATTGCTGCCCGATTTGCAGTATGCAGCAGACAACAATGTTCTGGTCCGCCTGAAAAAACCCTTTTTGAACTGAACAGCCTGTGCTGTCCAGAGCTTCGAACGCTCGTGACCTGCAGCTAAAATGCCGCAGCCTTGCAAGTTTTAAACAGATGTTCACTGCTACCAGAAGACAAGTTTTCAGCCCTGGCTGAGAAGCCCCGAGCATGGCAATTGCCCGCGGAGGTGCCAGAGCAGCCCTACAGAGCAGGGCAGCCAGCGGGCCCAGGGACCACAATAATTAACCCCCGATACGACCTTCACTTTAGACATTCGTAAGATACAAACTCCTGCGCATCCACCCTCACAGCTTATGAGAAAGCAGGAAACTTCCACACATTCAACAGAAATGTTCTGTGACTGTACTTAGCACTGTAACGCTGCAGGTTAAGCGTGCAGCCTCACACAGGGCAGCTTGCCACCCTCCCCTCTCCTAGCGCTTATTCTACTCTGTACACTGTGACACTCAGTGAAGCTTGAAAATTAAATATTTTCTCCATCGCGATTTCCCCCAACCTCTTCCCCTTCCCTGGCATCAACTACTCTGTGTTTTAAATGAAGCTGTTGCTTGTGTTGAAGTGTTACCTGTAATGTTACCACCGCTTAGAAAAGGGGTTCAGTGCCGACTTCTGCCAGAATCGGCAAAGGCCTCGCCCCTCCGTTAGATTCTAACGACTTACAAAACAGACAGCAAAGGACCACGCAGCACAGAGCGGATGGAAGTTCACCCACATGTGCCCAGCTGTGGAAGTTCCAGCAGCACATAAATTAGCATCCTTTCCACGTAAGGTTTTTATGTTCAATAACTGAAGAGTAATATTTCATTTCATGCTAGGCCTGTAGCTATCCTGACTCACTCTACATGTTTTCCTTGTCCCAACCTTACTATCTGCCTCAGAGAGCACAGAAGTGCCACAGGGAACTGCTCGCAGTTCTCTGGACTCAGACCTTCGCCTCCATCACAAGTCAGGACTGCGTAAGGGAGCAGGCACTCAGCGAGTACCCGGTCCCAAAACACTAAGCAAGAATTTAAATACAAAATGTGACAAGAAAATATTAAAGGAAAAAATTGTTTGAGAAATGGGTGTTTCTGTTTCGGAATTCACTGGATTTGCAACACGAGTTTTGTATATGCACAGGAATGAAGATCATCTGCTTCTTCAGCGCGTGAAGAGGCTGCTGATGGTCCCTCGGGAGACTGTTACCCCCCCCGCCCCGGCCCTGCGTGCGAAGGCCTGTCTTCTCATCCTCTGCCTGGTCAGAACAGGTAGAGGTAGCTGCCCAGGACTACAGGTCCTGAGATGCAAAAATATAAAAATATAAAAAGAGTTCTCAGATGACTGTATGAGATTCTACGCTGAAGCTGGAAGCACTCTATTTCCACAGACAATTTTCAACGTAATTACAAAGCCAGTAATTACAAAAGCTATATAACTGATATAGATATATCTAAAACTATGTATTTTAATATATAAAATAACTCTTCGTTTCAAATACATGAGATGAGCAGATGTACTAAGTTAAAAGCTCTAGGCTTACAAACCGCCATTTATTATTATTAAAACAGGTGTTTTCCCAGGACTTTTATCACAGGATTATTAAATTAAAAAAATTTAAAACTCATACTTCTTAAACGAGCAACTCTAATTAAGGAAAATATGAGAAAGGCAATACCTGTTTCTCCCCACAAGGCATCGGTATCATTGATGTCTATTTCATGGTCCTTTTCAATTGTCAAGATGTAACAAACCACCTGTCAAAACCAGTTGGCAGAGCTGTAGTGAGT
The DNA here is from genome assembly GCA_033439905.1 of Ceryle rudis. Lineage (NCBI taxonomy): Eukaryota > Metazoa > Chordata > Aves > Coraciiformes > Cerylidae > Ceryle > Ceryle rudis. Next base: position 52,555 of record JAAGNO010016971.1, on the reverse strand, counting down.
CACAGAAACCAGCAGCTGTCACTTGCAAGATGAAGGTTTAAAACAAGTGAGAGTGCTTTTCTCTTAATGAAGACGAATCAAAGACCATTAGCATTTTTCATAATCCAAAGCAAGTTCTGTTTGATTTTTAGTACAACTTGAAGACGACTGAATGTTACTGAAAGCAGTTTAAAAGAAGGTCCTTGCCCTTCTGTTAATTGGTTCAGCATGTTTTACATGATTATGATTTAACGAGCTCCTCCGTGACCTACACGTACCAGAATAATCAAGACAAACACTGCCAAAAATAAAAATAAGCATTCCAGTTCAGCGAGGAAGTTCCGCATTGTCTAAAACAAGGAGGGGGAAAAGATAATATTTACATATGGAAAAAACTAATATTCAAAATGCTGGACTATAACTCAAGTTGCGTGAAACACAAAGGTCTTTTTTCTAGCTAAGAAGAATTAAGCTTCTTACTGTCTTAAAACCAGAGCAAGATGGTAATTTTCAGGTAAGAGCAAGTATTTATGATTAATATGATCTATTTTGCTGATATTCAGGAGTCGACCACTTTCACTTCATCAGTGGATAGCAAATAGGAACTTGTACAAGAGTGAAGGAACTATCCATTATTTCAAGTCAATCATAGTTCAGAATTCTCAAATGTATGCCGTGAGATGGTGCTGGCTTCTACATCATGTAATAAACTTATTGCACATAGACATTGCTACGATGGAATCGTGCAAACAGCTTTAAAGATCATGTAAACATTAAAGATCATGAATCATGTAAACAACTTTCTTGATCTTAGAGCAGTTAAAATAGATTTAAAAGAAGCAAATATTGAAATGGTTTTACTGAAGAGATTAAGCTTCCACTGTTGGCACATCACTTACAGTAAGTATACAGGGAATTTCATCAGCCTAACATGATCTTTATTCAAGTATTTTTACTTACTGCTTACTTTTATATCAAGGTTAAGATTTATTTTCCCAATGAACGGAAGACACGTTACCTAAATATCCAAAGCATTTTGAGTATTTCTTATGCGTTTACTTTTAGTCTTCCTTTTACTGAATAATACTGTAATACTGACAAACACTTCTTTTAGCACATACTGCATAGGACCCCAAATTTCTGTCTTACCTGACATTAAGCTCAAGTCTGTAACTTGACAGGCGCATCAGGTTAAAAAGCTAAGCATGTGCAAAATGCAGTGTGTTACGCTACGGTGTCCTGGGTTCGCCGGGACAGAACCCACAGCGTGCACGGACGAGCCAGCCACCGTCTGCAGGGCTGGAGCAGCTCGGAGTCAGCCAGGGCAGCTGCCCCGAGAGGGCTCCAGGCGTGTCCCAGATCAGAAATGTCACGCTCAGGATTAAGGGGGAAAGTTTGCTGAGGATGGGAGGTCTCCTGCTTGGACTTCTCCTGACCCTGCTCTTCTCCCTGCTCCCGAGGATGCCGTCCTGCTTACTGTGACCATCCTACATTCACTGGGCTCAGTACAGCTAGGTTTCCTTTACACTGGCACTGGTGTGAGTTTGGCTGCTTCATTAAATCCATTCTCATTTCAACCTGTAAGTCTCCTCTCCTTTTCCCCATCTCCCTTCTCAGCTGGGGAGGGGTCATCGCGTGAGAAAGCAACTGCTGGAGTTTAGCCCAGGGTACGGACTAAACAGAGACACGGGCAAAAAAAAAAATCACCGTATCGTAGAAACGTACCAGAGACATCAGTGATACGCCATTATCTTTATTACCACCAGAGATTATGGGTAACTTCCCAGAACAGAGAGGAAAAGTAGACAGAAGATCACATATAAACAAATTCTGAAGCAAATAATATTATTGTATGAATAACTAGAGTATTTAAAATGGCTGCTAAGAATGCACATTCCTTTAGCTATCAGAAGTTTCACAGTTGTACTTTTCAAACCTTTTAAAAATAGCCGTAAGCACTGTTGTACAATCCTCATAAATTCAAACGGATTTGGAAATATTTATCTATTATTATATTAATTATATTATCATATAAGTAATAATATTGAAGAAACAAGAAATAATAATAATACATAATAATAATATACCAACCTGACAGTGTCCCATACTGGAGGCTGCTGTTAGGGCTTGCTGCAGTGCCTGGCTTTTTCTTAGGGAATTTTGTTCTTGGGAAGGAGTTTTCCAAACAACATTGAGCAGGTAATCAAGGATATCACAATGCCCTCTCAAGGCACTATGGACCAAAGCACACTGGCCTTTCTTGTCTACATAGTCAGCCTGCATTGGAAAAAAAATAATGTTCATAGTTAAGAGTCTGGTGAAAGGCCATGGAGAGGAGAAGCTCCTGAGCACTGCAAGGGAGCAAATGTCACCCTTTCTTCAAGAAGGGCAAGTAGGAAGATCTGGGGAATTTTCAAATACACGAAGGACAAGAAGGTGATCAGCAGCAGTCGGCATGGGATTGCCAAGGGGAAATCATGCTTAACCAACCTGACAGCCTTCTACAATGAGGTGACTGGCTTGGTGGGCGAGGGGACAGCTGTGGATGTTGTCTACCTTGACTTCAGGAGGGCTTCTGACACTGTCTCCCATAACATAGTCATGGACAGCTGATGAAGTACAGGTTTTGTAAGTGCACAGTGAAGTGGACCCCAGGGTGCTGAAGGGATGGGCCAGAGGGCTGTCATCAGAGGCACAGGGAAGATGCTTAATGGAAGTCCGTGTATACGTTCTGGACTCCTCCACTGCCCTGCCCCAAGTCTGTGTGTGCTAAGTATATACTTATGTAATCAACAACCGTTTTCTGAGGCCTCTGCGTGATCTTTTTGGCTGCACACATTGCATTCCTGTGCATTAGCTTACCTTTGCACCTCTTTTGCACAGCAGTGAAACTATGTTCATGTGACCCGCAGCGGCTGCGTAACTAAGTGCTGTCATCCCGTTTTCTGAAGTTCCATCAATAGCAGCTCCAAATTCTAGTAAAAGAGTAACCACTTCCTCATGCCCAAGGTGCGACTGAACGCACAGCACTGGAGCATTATTTAGTACTTCAGTCCTGTAATTCACATTTGCTCCTGCCAAGATCAGCAGCCGACTCACCTAAAATTTAATTTAGACAAACACAATTTTTTCCCTTGGATTCATCTGGATTTAAGAGACTGACATCTTGATTCAGGTACTTACGGGTTACTCCCTAAATCTGATGTGGGTTTTACTGGCAGATACTGACTTTCACAGAATCACAGAATTGTCAGGGTTGGAAGGGACCTTGAAAGATCATCTTGTCCACCCCCTGCCAGAGCAGGATCACCTACATTAGGCCAGACAGGAACATGGCCACAGCAGGTTTGGAATGTCTCCAGAGAAGAGACTCGACCCCCTCCCCAGATAGCCTGTTCCAATTCTGTCACTCTCACCATGAAAAAGTTTCTCTTCACATTTCCACGGACCCTCCCATGTTCCAGCTTGCACCTGTCGCCCTGTGTCCTGTCACGGGACGTCACTGAGCAGAGCCTGGCTCCAGCCTCCTGACACTCGCCTTTTACATATTTATCAGCATGAATGAGGTCACCCCTCAGTCTCCTCTGCTCTGAGCTAAAGACACCCAGCTCCCTCTGCCTTTCCTCACAAGGGAGATGTTCCACTCCCTCCATCATCTTTGTGACTTTATCTCATATACAGCAATATGAAAGTTTAAAATCATCTGTTAGCAAACAGATTATTGTCTTACTGAACTAAGTACACCGAACAGGACAATCACCTCTCCCCTGGAACTCGCTGCTCTCTCGCCACAGTTTCAGCTGTGGGACTTGCTACTACTCTGCAGATTTATGGAGCTGACTCCATTAACAGAAGGGCAGGCTGCTTAAAAGCAGTCTCGAGATTATCAAGAGCCTGCGTGTGAGTGTGTGTACATGTACACAAATGTACGTGCGACTTTCCAATCACAAGGCTCAGCAGCTGGCTAAAATTGCAACTTGTCTCTACATCAGAACCAGGGTGAAACCCTTCTTCCATCAAAACCATCAGGGAAAACTGAATTGGAATTTAACAAGAGCTTAGAAAAAGTCCACGAAGACTTGTTCTAAAGGAGTTCAGTTGCAGATGCACAGCAGTGGATTTTTTTCTCCTGAAGAATTAGATAAATGCCAGCATTCAGCAGCAGCTACAGCACCAGTGGCAGATGAAGCGCTGTCTGTACACGACCGCCGATTTTCTTACCTTCACATTGGGTGTATAGATGTTTCTGAGAGAAGCAAGGGCTGCAGACAGTCCATCAGTACTGTAACCAATCCACAGGGCTTGAAGGTGACTGGAGGAAACTCCAGTCCTTTTACTCAGACCCTAGCAGAAACAACACAACAGAAATCTCTCTATAGGATTAGAAATGCTATCTCTATCTACACCTCATCAGTATAAAGACAGCAACAATTTTGTTCGTTAGCACTGACAAGAATTTGCACATTCTTCTAAGAAATTAAGGCAAAGCAGAGGAGAATCCCTAAAAGGCAGGCATATGAAAAATCACAAAACTATTAAAAGCTGTAAGTTTTACCTTAAAAATGTGAGCTTTAAGTATATGATGACCCAGTTCCATAGTTTGCTGGCGGTTTAGCTTTCCCTCTTGTCGAGAAAACATGAAAGCCAGTAGAGCATGTCCATTCCTAGCAAAAAGGATTAAGACAGAATGGCTTTTAAACTCTACTTTCAGTAAATATCCTAACACATCTGTATTCCTGCCACAGTAGCTCAGCTTCCTTTGTCTGAAACATACTGCTGCAGCTAAACAAAATTCTTGCCGTAACGAAATAATGCAAAGAGGAAAAAAAAGCAAATTTGAAAGTCGAAACACACTCCTGATATTTCTGTACTGCCACCTCTCAAGAGGCCCGTGCCAGGCCAGTGCAACTTTGCACACCCATTTGCATCCTGCTCCCTTCTGTCCCAGTCCATCTCTCAGGTGCCTCAGGTAAAACCCAATCATTTTGAAGCAGAAGATCTGAATCTTGGCAGTGCTGCGTTAATGGTCGGACTCGATGACCTTAAAGGTCTCTTCCAACCTAAATGAATCTGTGAACCCTTTTGAAATTTGAGATTAAATGTGTATTTCAGTGATTCTACATCTACACTGGTTGGTGGTCGGGGTTCTAGGAAACAGTGAGAAAACAAGGTCATCATATACCATACAGACTGTATACTGGAAATGGACAATTAACCATATGCTAATTAGACTATTCATCTGGAAGATGAAGATGGGGGGGCCTTCTCACCCCATCTTCAGCAATTTCTGAACAGCACTTTTCAAAACCAGAAGCTGCGAGATTAGGGCACAGGCCACCTCCTAGCAGAGCACGCACTGTGCAGCAGGTCTGCAATGGGACCAGGGTGCAGCCAGCAACCCCACCTACTGAACTGGTGCTGGTACATCCACCGGAAGGCACAGAGGAGTCTTGGGTCAGTGATGATTTTAAATGTCAGAATTATTTACTCTTTTGTAAAAACAACCCCCTTAAACTCTTGAAGAACATGAAAAACAAAAGGAAGTTGCAGACTGGGAGAATGTGCATGTACAACAGCTTACTGTCTCCGCCTTAACCAATTCACGTTCTCCAAGTCAAAGGTGAGATGGATCAAACTGAAACAATGCCATGAGGATATAATTATAGAACGAAATGTCTTCATATGCTTATTTTCAGAAGAGCCCAAATGATCTGTGCTTTCCATTCCCCAGCTCTAAATAGACAAGGTGCTGCCTCTCATAATTCTCGACAATTTTGCTACATCAATAGCAACACAGTACGCTCATTTCTCCCTCAGGGTAACAAAGTCAAATGCAAATCTGCATATTCTACAAAGTCAATTAGGCATTGAAGGCTCCGATACTTCTGGTCAAGTCCACCTAGAAACGTGAAACAGTTTTGATTTTGGAAAAAGTTAGGCATGCTTGTGTTGTAACACTACCCGTCCTCTTACCAACTGTTGCAAACAGTTACATGAAACACCATCACAGTTCTGTGAACGTGGTTTCCTGCAGGTTTCATTTACCTTGGCTCACACAAGAAGTCAGTATTTTCACCGTCTGCTCTCCAAACAAGCCATTCCCTGAAGGAAGGATGGCAGAACATACGTGTTTTGTCACGTCTTTTTATCAGAAAACACGAAAGGGCTTCCATCCTTTGGCTGAAGTCTTCCCACTGCTGTTCACCATTTATTTGGCCTGCATTAATAGCTTGGAAGATCTGGTCGTCTGTCATGGGATGCAGGGATGCCAGTGCCACATTCAGGATTGGCAGGGCTCGCTCAAAAGCAGAGTTTGTCATGAACTTCATATTGCACTGGAGCAAGTACAGTTCTGATAGAGACACTGGAACAACCTTGTAGCTTGCACTTTTGATTACTAAGTGACCTTTTTGGAAAAGATCCAGAGTGAGTTTCAAATAGAGGTAAGATCCCAGGCTTCTCATTATCAGGTGGTTACTCACTTTCCCAATAACAGCTGCATCAGCTTTTCCATTTAAAGATATGTTGTTTATAATGTCCTGGCTGTTATTAATTCTGTACTGAATATATGCACTCAGGTCATCGTGAATTTCTTTGTTGTCTGGAAAATTGTCCAAGGATATTGAGATAAAGGGCAGTGAACTTACTATTTCCTATGAAAGGGAGGAGGAAAAAAAAACACAAAGAAAAAAAACCAAAACCGTCAACAGGCATTAGGGTATTCCAGCACTGAAAACTCAACAACACATCTTTGCTGTATTTCTCTTCTGTAATGAGCACAAGACAGATTAATAAGAAATTCAGTATCTCTGTGATGGCTTTGCAAATATCGTCCCCTGATAACAAGCAGAACATTCCCGTCGTTACCAGAAATTTCCCAGAAATTTCTCCATTTCATCATTTTTCATTGGAAGGTCTCACATATTTTACGGACCAAGCTCGGCAAGGCAATTAAAGCAGATGAGCTATAGGAACAATCACTTCAAAACTAAGGGATCAGAAAAGTTACCAGAATTGGACCCTACGACAGGCCAGGGAAAGGAGGGAAGAAGAATGAATGATTTTTAGGAAAAAATCACAAATGACAAGAGAGAAAAGAATCTCCTCACTGCTACATCTTCCAGTGAGAACACACCAGAAAGGTCATCCGCACACATGCGGCCCCATCCGGATGAAAGCACGTACCAAGTACTGCACAGTCAGACAAGTACTTAACACGTCTACCTGGTCACATTTTTATGTTTATGCAACACAGAACAAGTTTATGTTTGGGTAAATAAGACCTAAACCTTCTTACGTAGAGGCATGTATCAGAAGGGTTTAACAAACTTCTCACCACTTTCACAACACAAAAAGGAACTCTCTATTCCACTGTAAAGTGGTTACATGGATTTCAGAAAGCTGAATTTTCAGGCTAGTGAGATGTTTTGATCACAGACGCCCACTTTTGCAGAGAGGAAACAGGCCCTGCTACAGAATTCCCTTGTTAAAAATAAAAATGTAAATGAAAAATAAACTCTTCAGCCGATGCTTAAATGCTTAGAGTCCTAGAGGCAAGAAAGCAGATATGAACTAAACTCTCAGAATGCTGTCCTGAAGTACAACTGCACCTTGACACTGTCAAAACAGATGCAGATTCATCTAATAGTCTGGGTGGGAAGGGATCTTTAGAGGACTAAGGTCAGCTAGTCCATCAGCACTGTCTTGCATCTTGCCAGCTTGGTGCACAGAGCAGCTCTGGAGCCATCTGCTTACTTCTGTCCAGACAGATTCTCAGCTGCATTAGGAAACAGCTACTACAGGGCTGGACTCAGCCCTCCCTCAAGGTTTCTCCTCGGAGAATGAGGAATGCGGAGTCAGGTGGCAGTTGAGGGCTGGTAGAGCTGTATCTCAAGTACTGTCAAAATATATAAAGGGTGCTGTCGCAGAGACACAGTAAAAGACCAAACCAAAACAGCCTGACTGGTGTTGGAAACAAAACCAGAACTTTGTTCAGAGCATTGCTGTCCAGGGCAGAAAAACAGGAATCCTGTGTGGCCTCACTTAAACACTCAAGATTTCTGCAAGGATGTCTTAGCTGCTTAACTCGGACAAAATGCTTGAACCAGAAGTTTTGAGGCTGGGTTCTTTTCAGGGGCAGCAAACAGATAAAGAGATGCAGAGAGAACAACAGCAGCAAGGTCAGGAATCCATCTTATCAACATCAACAGAGGAATTGTAGGCTACCCCTTCCTAAAAACTGAAAATCCAGAGCTTAATACTACCAGAAATACACTCCGATAAGTAAATGCTGAAGGGAAAACCACTATGGGCTTCTAATTGCCTTTTTTTTTTTTTTTTTTAAAGTTTTAAATCCTTAATTTTCTTATTTTACACTTGAAGGCCAAGGAAACATACTCTTTATTCTGCCCCTTTGTGGATTACGATTTCTACTAGCTTACCGAGGAAGCGATTCAGAACAGAAAAGGCCTCCAGTATCGTACTTGTGCACAGTAAACAAACATGCAACAACAAAAGAAGGAAGGAAAGAAAACCCTAGAGACTTTACTTTGAACTCCTCTGAACCCAGTATTTTTCATAACAGTGCAGCTGCAGCAATATAAAAGGTCGCTAAGTCTTTGAGGATAAGTAGTTAAAAGGCACTTTTACCTGCAAGTTAGTTCTTACAGTCACAATGAGCTTCAGCCACGGAGGAAACTTACAGATTATTTTTGTCATAAATGAAGAAAGTGTGTCACCATAATCAGGTTTATGAAATTCAGCATCATTTAAACCATCTATCAAAATTACGTAGTCTTCCTCAGGAATTTTCTGCTCTGAAATATGAGAATAAGGAGGAGAAGGATGAATAGAATTTCTCCTATTATATGACATTTTTATCCCCAAGTTTTGAATGTCAAGAAATAAAAACCTATCTGTATGCACAGCAATACCCCTTACGGCATGTAAGCGTTATTCAGGAAATGAAAAACAGTATTAGGAGACTGACCACCTACAGCAGTGCTTTTGACAGCACTATTATTATGGATCTACTGCAGAACTGAGTAAAGAAGGCTGGTAACGTAAGAGATGTGTGGATATGGGAAGAAGGCATGTGTAGGTTGTTCGTGATATTAGTTAGTGATACTTTCAATTAGCTATTTACTTAAAACATATTCTTTATTGCACTTACCAAGCAAACAAAAGTGCACAACTTGCAAAAAACATAAAGCACTGGTTTACACTTTCAGTTCCGAGGAGAAAAGGTTATTTTGCAACAGCTTGAGAAACGAGCAACACTCATTTTGAGCACTTGTTAAGGATGAAAATCCCAGGGATAAACACATGATTTGCCAATGGATTTCACAGGGGTTTTGTTGCCTGTCAACAACATTCATGAACTGCAAACAAGCTTTCATAGGAACCACACACGGGCAAACGTGCTCCCCCCTCCTGCCGTATATCCCCCACCTGCTGAAGCTGGCATGCACTGGGAAGCCAGCTGATCTAAGGGATGAGTTTCCTAGGTTTCCTTAAAATACAAAAATCATGTTGTTACACACTTTCTTGGAAAACTGTCATATCAATTTGAAAAGCAAGCAAAAAACTTCCACTTCGCAGGTGTTTAGGCACAGAAAATTACCAAACAAAGAAGCATGACAAAACTCAAAAGCATTTGAAAACAAAACCTTTAATGCAAACGTGCCAGCCTTAACTTCAAGCTACAAAATTATCCCTGAGTTTTCTGGTGAAAAAAATAAAACCCAAGTTTCCATGATCTTTAATAAGTGTCAGAGAATTTTCTTTTGAAATGTGAAACAACTGTTCAAAGCCTACCTAGTATTGTTACAAACAACCACCACAGCTATGGAATGTTCTGCTTGCTTTGTTTCTCTTTGAGTATTAAGATACATATTCTTACATTTTTTTTTTTTCACTCTTTATGCTGTTTAGATTCAGTTTTCAACTCCCTTCCTGCTCAACCTACCTTTCCTGAGGTTTGAAAGTGGTTCCAACACTCCCCTTTTAAAAGCTGCTGCTGGATCCTGGACGCAAGACCTCAGGCTCAGCATGCTTTGCAAGTGAGGTTCTTTTATCAGAAGGTCTCGGTAGGCTGTTAATTGACTCGAACGACAAAGTAAAGCTGCAATACTGTGCACAAATTCTGGGACGAGACACGTGTATGTGTTGTCAGCTTGACAGTAGTGATAAGCCACCACCTGGGGAATTTAAAAATACCAAACCAACAAAAGTGTTACCTCTTCAGTATTTAACTTGAGGATCCAACTAAGCAACGTAATAACTAAAATTTAACAACATCGTGTCCATACTGTAATGACCCAAGAACTAACTTGGCCATCATCAAGAAGAAGTAAATGAGAGCTACTGATGACACCCTCATGCCGCAGCCAGAGAAAGAGGACAACTGGCTTTATTCTGATTATTGCAAGAGTGCGTATTCCTTAAAAATAAAACATAACGTAGGCCGTATTTCTTTGACAAAACAAATCAAACCACAAGGGAGATACGGTGTTTGCACTTCAGAGGCTTTCGTAACATTGGTTCCAAATAATACACAGTACCTTAAAGACTGCAACAATAACCTCATATTTCCCTGACAACTAGATGCATAAGTATGCAGTCCAGATGCTAATGATTTTTAGTAATTAGGCAAAAAAATTAAGACACTTATCATTACACTCTAATGCAAGAACAAACAAGCAAAACCAACCAACCAAAAATCCAACCAACCAACCAATCAAAAACACATCAAAAAAAAAAAAAAGGGGGGGGGGGGGGAAAAGAAAAAAAAAAAAACCCCAACAACCCAAACCCAACAAACCCCAACACTTTTAATTGCTTGCTTCAGACTCTCAAGAGTATGGCAAATAGAAAGACTACATTCAGGCTCAACCAGTACCACAGCAATAGGTGGATTATACACAGACCAAACATTCTATCTTTTTTTATTTTTCCAGAATTTTGCTTCTGGAAGGTACGCTGAACACCCACCCGTGGAGAACACACGGCCCCGTTTGCAAGTAAAGGATCCCAACCTCTCATACACACATAAACCAGCTTTTTAATGTAACTCTTTCTATGACACCAAAGCAGAATTCAAGTAATAACCTGAAAGGCAGAAGAGGCAGGGACCTGGTTTCACCAGTCATGAAACGCACGTGTCTTTTAGAAGTGTCCAAGGTTGCCACCTGTTCTCCCACCACTGATCACTGGGTATGTGCCCCAGAGGCTCTGCAGAGCAGACTGTCTCCCTGCAGGCTAGAGGTTTTCCAACATTCCTAAAATGTATTACTAAGTGAAAACTCACCTTTGCAGCAAGGCGTCTCACCGGATCGCCCCTCTGACCTTGGTATTCGGGAGTCCCAGGACAATTCACAGTCTTCACTGTACTGGTACCACTTGTTGGAGCAGCAGACGGTGGCATCTGACTCAAGGGGATCTCCTGACAGGAGTCACCAGCTGTGTTTAAAGGCAACAAATACAAAAGAGAGCAAATCTGTTGACAGCAGATTGCGTTATAGGAAAACACCACAGAGTATCTTCACTGCTAGAATAAAAGTTAAAACTGAACAACAAAAAAAGCCTGCAGAGAGTCTGATAAATACAGACACGCACTAGCAGATTTTTAACTTTAAAACAATACAACTGACTTTGATTAAACTATAGAATTTCTGAAAGTAAAAGTATGCTGATGTGAAGAGTTTCCTTATGAAAATTATATACGCAATGTCTCCTTTAGATTAGTAGTTATTATATGACTGAAGTCTTGGGAAACAATTCATCATTACTATTAATATTATTGGAAGTGTCAGCAGGGGAAGTAGCAGCAGTAACAGTCACACCATCCTTCCAGTTAATGTAGGCACTGGACTGGTCAGGTGACGGAATCCTACAGATCCCAGTAGGGTGGGTTTCTCCATAGCTTTGTTCTTGCCTCTGCTGAAAGCCTAGGGAGAAGGGGTGGCACTGAGCCGTGCGGAGTACAGAGCGGGGCACAGACGCGTCCCTTCTCTCCGTCCCAATGGACAGGGGAACAAACTGCTACGGTCCCACTACCACCGGAGTGCAGGGCACACGCTGCCTGGCAGAAGGAAGAGGTTGGACATCCTGTCCCCATTTTACCGTCTCTTGATGGGCTGAGCCCACACTCTGTTATGCAGCAGGCATTTGTCAAAGCACACAATTTTCACCGTTCCCTTCAGGTATTTCCCGAGGAGTTGACGAGGCCCAACGACCTTAAGCCAGAGAAGCAAACAACATTCAACTCTTATTACCAGCACAGAAACACAATTACTCAGAAAAGGAACATACTTTTAGGGGATGAATGAGGGCTATTAGAAGCTATTTGCCTCATGCGACTTCCATGGCAGCTCAGTGCCACCAGCCGTGAAATAATAGCAGTCTTCCCAAATCCCACGTTTCCAGTAATGACTGCGCCCCTGTTCTCTGCTGGATCGGTATTCTTCAGTTTGTCTTCAATCGCCTGAAACAGCCACTCTCTTCCAACAAACACTGAGTCTGTTGTTATGCTTGGCACTTCAAACAACAGCGGCTTCAGCAAAATGTCTTGAGGCTTATAGGGGATGAAACGAGCTGAGAAGAGATGGCAGGGAGAAAAGTTTATTAGAAGAAACTTGACATGCAACAGAAGAGCACTGGTTTAGATCATTCAACTCTGACCTTGCCTAATAGCATTCATAACCAGACCTCTTAGAGCTTTCGTCATGAAAACAACAGGTTGTTCTGCTCACTTCAGGTCACCTCCATAATTCCTATGTGAATCCCATTTCCATAACTGAAGAACGGCATGGCATCTATATATGATCTGAAGATCAGTTTTATCAGAAACCTGCTTAAATGTTTCTGCTTTTATTTGTTACTGGTTTTGATGGATGCACTGACTCCTTGACCAAACTAGTGGTAGTTTGATTCGGGTTCCAAAGAAGGTAAAGGGCTGAGCTGACTTCTCAGTTCCAGCCTGTTCTCTGGAAACCCACCAAGGGGCAGAGCGACCTGGTGAGCACCGATGCCTGGGAGCTTGCAACACCCCTCCTGCAGTTAAGACATGAACAGCAAGTGGATTTTCCAAGACACATTCATCAAGGAACCAAGAAAGCTGTGGGTACAAGGAGGTTCATGCCCACCTTTCCCATCAGGTGGAATTTGACTATGAGCCCACCACTTTCTTCCACAATCACGGCAGCCTAAGCGAGCCTCCTCCCAGCTCTTCATGCTGAGCCGCTGGCTGCACGGTGGCCAAGTCCCCTGGAGCTGGGACAGCTTTAGTGCTGCTCCTTGAGCCAGGGAAAACACCTCACGTGGGGTGGATCTTTTGTAAGTGACCGCTATCACACAGAACCTTCCGTCAGACTGCACTGCGATTCTGTCTGGGTAACTTTGGGTTTTGTCTTGCTAATTCAAACCACTGTTATATCCTTTGTGCAGTAAGTGACAGGGTGAACCCTGCCATACAACTCCGGTAAGCTGCACTTTCACAACTTCCTATCTCAATAAAACCACTCTTGCCGATACCTTAGTAAGTGGTTTCTTAAGAGGTCTAAAGCACCCGCGTGCGATTTGCACTGGGAAATTAATGCAGCCTGCAGAGGACTAAGTTAAGAGGTGGAAACAAAACAGAACAAAACAAAACAATCACAGACTTCATGGGCATTCAACATAAACCTGCTGTTTTCAGTCTCAAAGACCAGAGATAGCGAACTATTAATTAGTCATAACTAAGTCTAATGGTATTAGATCAGTTTTCTTCCTAAAAAAAATTTCTAATGATAGCCTCTTGAAGGCTTTAAGTTCAGCATTGATGTTTCTTAACTCGCAGCACACTCCTATCCGAATGTCACCTGATGACATCTGGCAGTCAAGAAAATGTTCAGTGCAGTTCCTGCCACGGGTATCACACACCTTCCCTGTGGAGGTTCAGGACCTGCCGAGCTAAAGGAGATGCTGATTCCCTACCAAAAGCCACGGCATTATGCCGGAAAAACTGTAAGCAAGTGTTATTTTCAGACAGTTGGGTGATCTGTCAGGAGCTCTCTAAAATAAGGCTTTGTGGGATGGAGGTGTTCACAAAATCACAGACCATCCATGTTACAGAACTGCTGCAGAACTGTCTGACTGTGCCAAGATGGACGTAAACACGTAGTGTATACCTTTGCTTTCCTGCTGCACTCTTCCGCCAGCAGTGTTGTGCCAAGGCAAGCGAACTGAAGTGCGTAAAGGAGTATTTCTTTGTCCATCCAAATAACTCAGATCTTCCAGTTTGGTTGAACTTGTTGCTAGAGTATTAAAGGATTAAAGCTCATTTTTCTCTCAGCATAAGTTACAAAGAACATTATTACTTATTACAGTTCTTTCCTCAACACAGTACCTACAGGTAAATTCTTCTAGACAATGGCAGTGAGGTCATTCATGTTGTAACATTTACAAAATGCTTTTTAATCAAGTTCATGAAAGACTTAGTTGGATTTTTCCCCTTTCAGGTGGCCCTCACATCTGTCTTAACTTCCTCACCTGGCAAACAGTTCTCATGTTAATGCAGTCCCCTTTTTGGCTATGAGAACAACCACCTCAGTGAGGTCAGAAGTGCTAGAACAGGTTCAGATATTAGCTGCTAATACACTATGCGAGGGAATATTTATATTCTTATTGCACTGAATGAGACAATTCTGGATAACATTTCTTATTTTCTTCAACTTTTAAACCAAGATGATAGCTATGCAAAAGAACAACTGAAAATACAGAGAACATATTTGCTGACTTATGCCAAGGATATGTACTTTTTCACCAGAAATAAACCAAATGGATATTCACATTAAAAAAACCCCAGTTTTTAAACTGATATCAATTCGAATCATCTTCTGTGTGTTGGCAGGGTCAACGCAGCAGGGAATGTGCAATTCAGATTTCTGGAGCACACCGGTAACAACTTCCTGACACGGGTGACCAAGAAGCCAAAAAAGAAAGATGCTCTGAGAAAGACCTGATACAAACAAGGAAGAACTTGTCTAGAGGTGAAAACTGAGGGCACTCTTGGCTGCAATGACCATGAGATGGTGAAGTTCAGGATCCTAATATGAGACAGAAGAGAAAAAAGCAGGAGCAGAACAACTTCGGGGATGTTCACCTCTTCAGTTTAGAAGCTATGCTTGTTTGGTTTTGTCCTACAAAAATATTTCCATACTAGCAACATAACTTCAACAGAAAGAGTCAACAGAAATGTTCTAACATGAAAAACATAGTCTTTTCTGCCTCAGGACTTTACCTGCAACAGAGTTTGGACGAGGCATTATTAAAGAGCCAGAGCTTTGAGCGTAAGGAATGGGACCCTCTCCTGTTGGTACTTCTTTTGGCAAGTTCTCGGCAGATCCAACAGCTTCCTCTTCCGCAACTGGTGAACAATTATCTGTTCTTCGGTCATGACTAATCCCCTGATGCTTTCCAGCTCTGAGACTGCCGTCCTTGCTCCATTCCAAACTGGATCCACTACGGTCATCATTTTCTGATGAACTTGTTATAGTTGCTGAAAAAGAGAGAAAAAACTCAAACACCTAAAGTACACATCAGCGGGAAATGGCGCGCTCAAGTTAACAGTATGTGTTACAACTGTCATACTCAAATGGCATTTTGGGCCAGCAGTTAATCAGGAATTTCTTCACTGGATGTTTTGTTAAAATTAAGGAATATTATTTGTCTAAAAGAACTGAACAACACAGCTTCTCAGGTTGGGAAAACCACCTCAGAATGGGGGCGAGAAAGTGTTCTGAAGAATCCAGGTGTATCTTCAATTCTATGTTATTTATGCTGCGGGGAAAAAACCCCAAAACTTCAACTCTAAGAGCATTCATGACTTTATATGAGTAATCTACTACTTCAACAAAACATGCCTCAACTTCTTTCAAAAATTTAAATTCTATAACGTATCTTGCAAATTTTCAAACCACTCTGTAAAAACGGAGACAACAAAAGCTCCTTAATAAATAAAAATAGCATCTAGATCAAGAAAAACCTTTATATGCATCTCTTTGATAATTCACATTTTTAAAGACTAATATTTTACAAAAAGAATTCAAAATTCAATTTTTTGAAAAAACTTGCACAGATCTTCCAAAGTTGGGAGGCTTTCCACAAGCCTACTTGTGACCAAACATCCCGGATATTGTGAAGCACAAATGGTAAAAGCTCAATGTTGTTCCCAGGTCCGGCTCACCTACACTGACAGCTCAGCTACACTGCGATGGCAATCCAGCTGCACTTGCACTCCTAGCACACTAATCTTCACAGAAAGCTGCCGGCAACTGAGCCATGTACTGGTCCTTTCTAAGGAACCTACCGCTTTCCTGTCAGACAGAGCGTGCAAGGCTGGATACGGGTGTGATCAGACCCAGCAGCGTAGGAACAACATTTCAGATGACATTAACCGTAGTGATCTAGGGTTTTAAAGCATTTCAGGGTACTGCAGTATAAAGTAAATCAGAGGCTCAGGTAAAGGCTCCTGGGGGCATTGTTTCTGATGTCATAAAGCAACCAGAAAACATTTACAAGAATTTCTCAATAATATGTGACATTTTTTAGCAGCAGGGAGTGCTTTTTTTGCTATGAAAATTTCAGATGCTGCAAAATAAGCAACACAGAGCAAGAGAGACCCTCAGGTAATGGCCACTGACGACGCAGAGGTGGTTCTGGATGCTGCATTACGGGGCAGTAGTGTTCCACTGCTGGAGGGATTCCTCTGAGGAAGGCTGAAACAACACTAAGCACACTGTGGAGAGTGCTCCACATGTCCCACTTTGGTGGCTGGGGGTCATCAGAGCGCACCTTCAGCTCCTCGAGACTGCAGTTAATCAAGGCCTCCTGCAGTAACTGAAAGTGTGAAGAATTTATACTCCTAAAGGCATACTTCAGTAACGTTTGATAAAGTTATGTTAACGTGCTCGCATAAGAACGCTTTGCAAACGTACGTGGGGGTTTTAGTGTTCAATAGTGAACTTACTCTGTTTCATTTAAAATGTTTTCGATAGTTAAACTCTCAGAAAATAACTGAATGAACAATAACTGAATGAGCAATAACAACTGAATGAGCAATAATAAATGAACAATAAATATTTATTAAAGATGAAGCCAACACTCAGTGCTTTTTGAATGCTTGAATGCAACAGAGGAAAACACAAAGTAGGATGAAAAGGCATCAGGGGAAAAAAATTAAAAATTACAATAAAGTTCAAGCACTCGTGTTCTAATAAATACCAATAATACCACATACGTTTTAGAGGCAACAGAAGAAAAAACTTTTCAGGCATTCCATTAGCCTTTGCGCTCAGCTTAGACCGTACTTCCATATGACAATTTTATTTTCTTTTTATGGTCATTGTGTCAAAAAAAAAAAATCTGGCTCCTCCTGAAGTACGAAATATTTAAAGCTATGATTCCTCCTGGAGTGAAACGTACTGTGGGGAAACCTTGCTACTTGAATTTCCATACTGAAAGTGGCACGTATCCAGCAAAGCTTACCTTCTGGCCAGCGGCCCTGTCTTTCCTCCTACTTAGCTCATTGCTGAAGTTTAAAACCTGCCTCCACTACTATTATGTCAAACTCAATAGAAGCGAAGAATTCAACTGCAGCAGTAAAACATGAGAAAACTAAAAGGAACCTGAACTACAAGTAAAAAGAGGGAGAGAGGGAAAAGAGAGATTTCCCATCAGTCTGCTGGCCCAGAAAACATGGTGGGAGCAGAAATACAATGGAAGCCCCCATAAGCAGCATGAAAGAAGAAGCTATTTTCATGGTTGGCAGAACTCTGTCAAAGAGATTAGAAAAGATATACTTGCTAAACATAATTTAAAATGCACATTTACTACTACTAACGAATTTGAATGCACAGACACATTTGTGTTTAAAAAGTAACAACACGGGTCATTTATCAGAGAGGTGTCTCTTAGTGCCCTTCTTGGCTTCGTGCCTTTACCGACGATGTACGGGGTGCTGCTCATGGGTTGCCAAGGGTCAAGGGGTGTTTGAATTCTCCTTGAATTGAGACATGAGTGACAGCTCCGCAGAAGTGCGGCAGATGATTTTCATACGGTCCCGTGATGACGAGCCGTATATACTTGATGGAAGGAGATGTACAGGAGTTTCCCCCCACCCTCCTATCATCTCTAGGGGTTTTTCCGCCCCTACTCTCTCACACTCATAGGTTTCATAATTCCACCAACCTCTCTTCTCCCTGTATAATAAAGGCCTTATTTTCACGTTTCTCCTCTTTTTGAAACTCCTTCCTTTTCATTAGTTCAACAAGCACCTTTTACCACTGGCTTCAAGAATCTTGAAAACGTTAGGACGTACAAGGTTCTCCAATGGACGATGCGTTGTCCTGCCACTATACTGCTTTAAACAAGCACAGGGCTAGTTCTGACCTCATTTAGAACACAGATGTGCTCACAGAATGTTTCAAGCTGGCAAAGCATGGGTAGTAGGTTCATATCAGCATCTACGTTTGTCCACTGGAGAGAAGGGAAGCTCTCACTCAAAACCAGGTTTTAAAGAAGGTTAAGGAACAGAGCTCCACCTATCGACCTGCCTTTCTGGAAGGGAAGAAGGAACCAGCTCCACTCCAAAACCAGCAGCTGCTTCTACGGTTCTCGGATGAACTACGTGTTACTGCTAATGCTAATGTATTTATTTCAATACTTCACAAAGTATCTTCGTAAGAAACGCATCCTCTGTGACATTAAACTGCGTATACAAAACATGCCTGCATCCCTGGCCTGGGCTGCAGCACCTCACAGAAGAGCTCAGAAAGCCTGACAATATCTAATTAGCAGAGAAACAGGATCCTCTTTTCCCCTCGTATATCACACCCCAGAGGAGCAATCCAGTGCACTGGAAATGCCAGTTTTTTCTATTCAGACTGACGCTGCTCTCGTCGATACAGACAGAAGCTGCACGCAAAACAGTGTGCAGTCCTTCAACTTTTTTGCAAAGTCAACCAAGTTTTTCAGTGTGGTACCACATTAAACAAATGAACCAAGACACTGGGCAGCTCTCCATACAGCTAAGTACTCCAAACCACCACACCTCCTCTTTCATAAGAGGCGAACTCTCACCACTTACGGAGGCCTTAACGAAGCTCCCAAATTGTTAACAAACATGCCTAAGCACAAGCGCCCAAGTCAGTCTACACATCACTCTCAGAGCTAGCAAAGCTTAAGTATAGATGCATTTACATAGGTATCAGTAGCTTTGTGACCATGTCCTATCTGGGAAGCCTGTTTTGTTTCCATGGCACAGCTCTCGGTAGCTCTCTGAACGGCACAGGGACCTATTAAAAAAGCCAAACTCCTACAAAACATTCCAAACATGGAAATGACTAAGGTATATTGGCAGATAAATATCTGATGTAACAAGTGGCATTACTGTTTCTTCTGGCCATACACTGCTGTATTTTTACACCAATACACTCACTCGTACAATCATGTTTGCTTTGTAGTTGCATCAGTGTAATCAAAACAGCAAACCCTAAATTCTGACAAAACCTGTATCTAATGCTCTCTGTTTTTAAGTCAGGCAATGACTGAAATCTGTGAGCCCAAGAGCAACAATTCTGATATACCCTTTCCTTTACATCAAAATGTCCATGCGATCTCAAAACTAGATCTTACACACAATCGACCACAACAGCTTTTAGCAAACTACTACGGAACGAGTTCATAAAATAAGTTTGTAAAACTGAAGTACTTAAGTGTTATACAAATAAGTCTTTTGACCCATGAAAAACATCTCCTTTAGGGTAAATGATAAGTAAAAATAACACGTCAGAAGTTATGACTACTGTTAATGACTTCACTTTACAGTGAAATGCAAGAACACCTATAAAGTCAGAGCAAAGCGTTGCCAGCCGCGTTATGAGAACACATACTATCACTGCTTCTTGGCAAGTACTACAGGTTCTAAAGTTCATAGTCAAAGACAACACCACTCCTCAAGTCTACGTTGTCAAATCTAGGCATTTAACATTTAGAACTGCTGCCCGTTTTCAGCCTCCCTAACTTTAGTCCATCAGCTAGACTTAAATAAAACTGGTAGCTCACTTTTGTATGTTGAGAAATCATGAGGTTAGAGGGCATTGCGTGCTTCGCTTCTGTTGGTAAGCTTAACAGCTGTTAGAAAATCAATTATTGAAAAGGGATCAACTGGTCAGGATGTCAATGTTCAAAAAATAGTAATAAAAAAATGGACTAAACCAGTAAGGAACAATGGTTTATAACTTGGAAAATATGCTTTTTACATCCTCGTCTGACGTTTCAGAAGTTAATATTAGAGCTGCCAGCAAAGGTACAGGTAGATATTGGTACAGACAAAAACCCATTAGCACAGGGAGTGGAAACAGGGAAGATGGCACAAACGAGGCAGTGAAGGACGTAGATCTGGTCTTTAGTACTGAACAGATCTGCGGAAATCCTCCGCTAGCCGGTAAAAGGAGCTGTGTTACGGCTGGTCTGCAGTGGGGCTGCCTCTCTAGAGATAACGGACTCCCCGGAGGAGATGCACACGTAGCCTCTGCTCAGTCACCTACTCAGTGGAAGATCACACAATTTCACCTCGTCCACAATAGACCATTTTACCTTCATTTTCATGCCACCTACCCAAAAGTTTGCACTCTTTTGAAACAGTCTGATTTAGGTCATTCTCCTAAGAAGTAACATCAGTTATTTTCTCCTGGAAATTAAACCAGGAAAATGCTTCAGCATTACGAAATGCATTGTAGAGACACGTATAGAGCAAAAGGGAAAAGTCAGAAGAAAACAAGAAATGAAGCGAAACAGGGGAAACATGGAGAAATTAGAACTGCACCAGGAAAAGAAAAGAATAGAAAAGCACACTTAACAACAGCAACTGTTGTAGCCGGAGAATATGATTTCAATCTTTCAGCTACAGAGGATTTGAAACAGGACCCACAGACAGCATAAAATAAACACAAGGACATGAAGCAGTTACTCAGATTTCTACTGTTAAGAGAAGATTAATTCCTATTACTAATTAAGATGCTTACCTATAATTCCACTGTCCTTGCTCTCCAGGGTGGAGCTGGGGCTGCTAATGGTTCCGCAGGGACTCCCTTTGTTGGCTGCTGTTTTACCCACACAGCTGTTGAGAGTGGAGCAGGGGCTGTCCGTGCTGGGCGACGTGGTGCTGCTCGTGAGGGTGGAACAGGGACTCACTCCTTGACTGGCCACCGCGCACTGCAAGGTGGAGAAAGATGAGCAGTTACTGCACAGGGGGCAGCACGCTACTGTGCTGGAAATTAGAAGCACCAAGGTGAAGCAGAGTAAGAATGAAGAAGAGAGCCCATTTTTCAAGTAAAAATTTCAAGTGGAAGAACTTTTCTTGACTGGGAACCTTAATCACATGTTTTCAGATTACTCTTAAAAAGCAACTTCTGAAGGTAAAAGGGAGTTTCAGGCTTGAGTGGAAGAGCTGCAGTGAGGCAGATTTCTTCTCTACTGAACAATTTAGTGGATACCCCTCCTCTCCAGCCCCAGGCTTCACTGTTTGGGTTAATAGCACTAGAACTGCAGTCTTATTTACATTTCTCTACCAACAAAACCCAAACTGATGCACTCAGATTATGACGCCTGGGGCTAAAAGTGTAGAGTGGAACGGGAGAAAAGAGAGACTGGCAGTAACTGCAGTTTTGGTTAGCTACCCCTAAATGCCAGAGAAAGACTGTCAGATAGAAGAGAACATGGCAGGAAAAAACAAACACACACACACCCCCAACCCCCCCAACAAGCATGCTCCTATTTTAACAAATCACCGACATCTCCTGTTCTCATAAATCCCTGAGAAGGAGAAACACATTCCTCCTAAACAATACAAGGAGGCCAAGAGAACCCTAGAAGCTGTTCACATTCGTAGCAGAATACACTTAGCTTCCAGAAATGATGAGCCTCTTCATTTTTTTCTTTTTTTTTTTAAAGAATGCAAGGTAACTCAGATTCAAAAGAAAGACACACATACTTGTAATTCATTTCCAATTCTATTACCATATGCCTATTAAAGTGGATTGCATTTTGGTAAGTATCAAGTAACTGCAACTAGCAAACAGAGGAAATGACATTAGTCCTCGCAGAAACAGGATGAGCATTAAATATATTATTTTCCATTATCCTACCATGACTTCATTTTTCTCTTCTATATGAGCAGAAGTTGGGATCCCTTCTCCCAATAAAAAACCCAATCTTGTCATCAATTCTTGTGCTGCAGGAGAACAGCTCGGGTCTTTCTCAGGCTTTGCTTTGGAGGGGAGGAGAAAAGTTGTTAGAGACTTATATTTGGAAACTGTTACGAGAGGCAAAAAAGAATACAAATGTAAACAAAAATATAATTTATTTTTATAGTTTTCTGTAATGTTAAAAACGTGAAAAGTAGAGGTTAGTAATACAGGTGTTTTGTAATCTCAGAGCTAACACTGAAACTAATACCGTATATTTTTGTTGTGCTCGCTCTGCAAAGGATGCGACACCAGTTCTAAATAGCCCAGCTTTTCTTGTTGCAAAAATATTTATCAGTACAGTGCTTTTAAACGTCTTCTGGTGTCCAAGAGATATAATCAGACAAAGTTCCGAACGAGCCAACCTCCAAGAAAAGCAGCCTGTCCCCAACCTGCTCAGGGAAAACACCCACTGCCGAGACCACCTGACAAACTGGCGTCTTTGGCTGTTTCTCTCTCTGACGCCAACACTCTGGCAGCACCCACCAACCTGTAACGCTCTTCTCTACCAGAAACATTTATTCCGCATTTACTTCTTTTGTCCGTTAAAAAAAGAGCGCTGTGCAGGCCTGTCCCATGCTCAGGTATAAGGAGAGAACGAATTAAGGAGCATCACCTAACCCCCTGAGAAGCAGCTCGCTGCAGGAATTCTCAGCCCCAGAGAGAATGGGTGTGGAAGGAGTGAAACCACCAACAAAGAAGGGTGAACTGCCCCTTTTACTCTGGTCTTTCCCTTAAGGCTTCGCTGAGCCAAACGAGCAGCAGGACAGTATTGTGAAGAGCATATGGTATCTCACCACACCAGACACAGCTGACATTCAGTGGTATTTGCACTAAAGAGCACATTTTCCCCCAAGCTGCAGATTGTAAGAAAAACACAGAAAACAATGATTTTAACTGAACAGCTCGACCAGTGAGCATTTACCAGGTTTCAGTTCTGTGAGTGACACACAGCCCAAGGTTTGCAAGCGTGAGCAGTTTACCGCTCAACCATCCGTTATTTCCTCCAGCTCAATACCTACTTGAACGCATGCACTTCTGAATTCTCTGAACAGCTTAGGATTTTACTGTGAAGACCAAATTATCTGATTCTCACTTCACCCCAAAAGGAGGAAGTCTATGAAATGGTCTTTTTTTTGAAAGCATATGGTAGAAGATTTTTATCTCAGAGTATTTTGTAAATTGACAGGTCTTAAAATAGTTGTCTGGAAAATATATTTTCTCTGTACAACTTTAATTTTGAGGATTACAATTTAAATTTTAAAGTTACAGTCCTGGAAATTACAGAGTTTGCAAAATCAGCATCTTCGTTCTTTTATCAAAGTGACAATGCCCTATTATTATATTTAAATTTTAATCTTTGACAAGTCTGGAGTAAATGGCAGGCACAGCACCAACATCAGTTCAGCAACAGAGATAAAACCCAAGAATCTAAGAAGTTCAACCCAGCAACCATTGTTTAATCCTTAAACACTCGAGTTTAATTTTGACCTTCTGCAGTCTCACTGTCTGGGAGTACAACACTGTGAAGAGAAGGATCAGCATGAGATGGTCACCCTTAGGCTAGGGAGAAGAGGACTACATGCTCTCCCAGTTGGACATAAACCTGGCATTCCTGCCAGCACTAATATGTCTGTGAAGATGGAGGCACAAGAGGGACCAGGGTAACTGCAGGGCACGCAGCAGAAAGTGGTGAAAACAGTTACAGTGAGTTCTATTTTCACTAGTCAGCATCAAAAAAAAAAAAAGCTTTCTTAAAAACAAAACACTGTCTTTTGAAACCGTAGTTTCCTTTACAATTAGAGCAAAGCAAAAAATGATTCTGCTGGAACCTCATCAGTTACGTGCAATGACTTTAATGAGGTCAGTTAAACCGAGAAAGGAATCTCAAAATCCAAGGCATGAGACGTCCCTGTCACAGTGCACGCAGTCCTGTACCAGCATACGGGCCAGTCTGCTTGGACTGCGACGTTCACTGCCAAAGCCACGCTCTGCTATGTGCTAGTCAAATCTAACGACCACGAAACTTCCCAAGAACACCAACTAACTCTAAGGAGGGAGCTTTTCTCAGCGCGGCCGACACAGGAGTCGCCGTTCCCGCCTTCCTCGGCAACAAGCTTCTACACGAGGTATACAATGAAGCATTGTACCCAGTGCAGAGCTGTGCACGGGGAACTGGTTTACAATAAAAACAAGTTCAGAAAAATGCTAGTGGGCCTTAGGTCTATGTACCAATTGACAACACCCAGGCGTCATTTTGCCTCCAGTACACGCGCAGCTCCAAGAACTGGGACAGTTCCAAAGGTCATGCAGTACAACAGCGAGCATCTCCTTAACACGAGGCGTGTTAAATCTGAAACACACTCTTAATGATAAAGAATCAGGTTCCCTTATCGTGCAGGCTTCTTTGGATCCCTCTGTCCGAAATGAACTGCTGCTCTGCCACATGCTGTGCCACTGAACCGACTCTTACCATTCTGGCTGGGCTCTCCCTGCTCGGATCCTTTTCTCAGCGGCAGAGCTGCCTCGCCCGGCACTCTTGGACTTTCCACATACTTGGGCTTCCTGATGGGACCTGCAATGAGAATGAGCCGAGTGTATCTAATTTTTTCCAGACCGACCACAAGTTTCACTCCAACAGTGTCTATCCTCCACAATGCAAGGGAAGTAGAGGAATTATTTCTTACAGACAGAGCTGCTACTGTAAAGAGAAGTGAGCTATTGCACTTTCACTCTTCTGAGAAAGAAACACACTCTTTGGGCTTTTTGGAATGCAAAGCCTGCTGGAGAACAAACCCAATCTGCTTGCTGTGACAATCCTGAGAAAGTTCCCTGTGTATGTAAAGCGACTGACTTTTGCATGCTCAAACCTGGGAGAACTTTCAACGGGCCTCCTCTGTTCAGAGCTTTCCTTTTCCGTTATAAAAGGAAGATAATTTTGTTATCAGCATCTCTGAAGCCAGGAGAAAAGGACTACAGGCAGAGAGCCTGCGACGTCAACGCACTAAATGATACAAACTGGGGTGGTTTACATTACAGCGTACTTTCTCCAAATACTGACACGTGGCCCGATCATAAGGAGTGGTGAAGATGAATTCAAAAAACAACACGCTCACCCCTCCCAGTCAGTGGCTACTGATGGTTTCTGGTTTCATTAAACCCCAGCACTCCCACTTCATGTAAGCACTAAATTCACACAGCACCTTCACTATTCGGAAGAATCGTGCACTCACACACGCCTGATACTTCTCAAAAATCAACCTGATTCACTCTCTACTCTTTTGGCTTCATGCTTGGGTTTTGGGCTGTCAGTGATCCTGTTCTTTGTTAGATACGGTTTAGCAGCAACCACGGGGAACGTTAAGGCCACAGCTTCTCTAGGAGAATGGGAACGATGCCTCCCTCCGAAGGCTGACCAGGAAAAGTGTACAGGTACTACCGCATCAACGACCTGCTTGCGCTACAGGCACAGGGGAAATTCTGGTCTTCACTCAGCAACTGATAGCGCTGGCAGGTCGACTGCTACGCTGATGCACAATGTGTCGTAGAACTGAAACCCCACATCCCAAAAAACACATCAGCTGAATTTTGTCAGTAAAGGCATTTGCAACATTAAAAGTTGTTGAAAAGCATGAACAGGGAAATGTGTGCAGTTCCACACTGGAAAGCTAAGATATTTAAACAGTATGGGGAATGGAAACATCATCATCATCATCATCAGTGGTACTGAACTCAAACCCAAATTTTCGTCCTAAACTTTCATTAAGACGACCCCAATTCCTTGTAATGTGTATACTAAAGCCACTTGAAACTTCCGAACTTTTAGTGAGCTTGAGGTGCAGTAGGTGATGGCAGTGATTCATCCAGAAGAACATCAGCATGAGCTGGAAGTCCCTAGGAACGCAGGCAGCAGCTGAGTTTAACCAAACACTGGACCAGGGGTATTTCTGTGAACTTCCCCAGCCTTGGCAACAGACAGCGATTTTCCCTCCTTATTTAAGTGCAACCTTTTGTTATATCGCAGAGCTACAACCTCAGGGGCTCTCTATCCTCTGACGTCACTGTAAGAGTAGGAAAGGAAGTTTCCTCGCTTGAAAATATGTCTGACATGCTGCACCCAAATGATTTTTAAATACATACATTAGGCCCCAGTGACAAAGCACAAGAGAAAACCATTTGCTGCCAGCATCTCTCTCTTGCACCTGGCGTGTTTGTGTATTATTATTTTATTCTTTCTAACGATAATAAAAGCAGAGTGTCAAAAGCAAGCATGCAGAACTCGGCCTATTTCGTGAAGGATGCTTCTTGTGATACTCCACAGAATCCTGAATTTACAGTTACATGGTCACTTGGGTTTTTTTTTTTTTAATAACATCAAAGAATCTGAAAGCTGAGTTCTGTCACATTCAAACAGGAGAAGCTGAAGTGCTGGAACTCAACTCAAATACTGCATTGTATCTGTATTGTTACAGAACAACACATTAGATGCTGCCTGATTGAGAAACCATGCATTTCTAAAAAGAAAGGAGTGGAAGTGCCAGACTGAAAAGCTGATTTTACAAATACAACCTCATTAGTGAAGAGATTTATGTAACAAGCTCGGTTCTCTCATTTCCTAAGGAAACCAAGCTTAAAAAACAAGAGAAAGGGGCTTAGTTATCAAGCTACTAAGCAAGATCTTTCCTTTCACAGAAGTCTACAAACGTACCAAATAGCAGAAGTCTCATGACCTGATAGAGTTCCAGTAGATAAAAGGCTTCTGGTAAATTCCCAGTAATTTTAACCATTCCTGAAGCCAACATTTGTCAATCATGACCATGCCTCAATGTCTACAGCTACTTATTCTTTTAGTATTCATGGAGAGCTGTGACTGCATCTATGTACCCAGAGGTGCTACTGCAGCATTTGACAACTGGGTGACTTCTAATGACTTTCACCAGGAAATTTCAAGGCAGCAATGAAGGATACAGCTGGCACCTTTCCTTAAGTCAAACATACAAACATAACCAAAAGGTAGAGTTTTCAAAGTAAAGGAGGCGATTGTCTCATTAAACAACAACAAAAATACAACCTCAATAACAACAGAAAACTAGTGTTAAAATAAGAGAGCCTCCAATATACTGGAATCAGGGAAAAATAACAGAAAACCTAAACCAACAAACAACAGAACAGGCACAAAGTGAGTTTCGATCCTCATGGATAACCATCTCACTGTGCCACTGCAGCCCTTCCGGTCTCACCCTCCTCCTTCCACACCAGTAACAAAAGGAGAAGTACTTTCCTCTCGTGAAAGTGCCTGCAGATAAAGCAGTGCCTGTTGGGATAAAGCGGCACTGGCTTGCCAGTTATCCCAGCAGGTGGTGCGTAAGCTGCACACTGCAAACACCACCAGCAGGAGCCTTCCCTCCTCTCTTCCTCTAGCTATGTAACTCTGGCCCGCACTGCAGGCATTCAGCTTTCCCTCCTCCTGGTCTGCAGCCTCCCTTGCTAACAAAGGAAACCCCACTCCCAGAGCACTGGAGAGACAGCAGGACTGATGCTGATTGTCCCACATCACCCTTGATAAGGTGGTTTTCTTGTCTTATTTGGGTCTTCAAAATCTAAGGGCACACTGAAGTTCCCTGAGACATCCCACACTTAAGAAACCACAGATACTGATGCTGTGACACATGCAGTGGTGCAAAGTGTCCCATCCTTCCCTGGGGCAGCAGTCTCAGATGCTACCTGAAAACTACACTGATTACTTGCTCCTTTTCACGAGTACTTCAGGCTGATGAGCGATTTGAAAGTCAAGGTGCAACTCTCTCCGTTTTGGCCTTGGGCTCCCCAGGGTAACACACCATCCCACCACACTGCGGCTCACCTGGAAGAGCGTGGCCTGCGACACCACAGACCTACCTGCGTTATGCCCCAGGCATGATCTGGTTCTACAAGAACACAGAGCTGCTTCATCGCTGGACCAAGGTGTTCTTTCAGATTTCTGCCTAACACCAGAGTATGGGAATATGGTGATAACCTAATCTCTTAGCTAAGAAATACTAAGTTAAAATAACGTTAAGTCACGTATGAACATATGCTTGTATCTCTACTTGGATCTAGGGGATGATTAGGGTTTTTAAACCAGCAGAGTTACCAGCTATCACCAGAGGGTGCTCTTTCAATGCTATTGCATAACAGAAATAGGAGGCACTGACCCCGGTGAAAGCAGCTAAAAATACATTCCTTTGAAACAAAATCACATTCTTTAAGGAGACAATCATCCAAATGTGTCATTTGTAAGCCAAAGTATAATTAGATGTACCAAAGTTGAACAACAAAAAGCAACCATTCCAAAAGAACCAGAACAACACCCGGCAGTCATGTAAAATAGAACGGAATGGAAATGTCATCGGGATGTATTTTTAACGCTCACACTTTAATCTCTGGAGGAGACCCCTTATTGAATTTTCTTTCCCACAAACTAGTGTGGAAGTGACTTACAGTACTTGCAAATCTGATATTGCAATAACTAGGAAAATGTAAGTTTATTTTTATGCACAAATCTGGAACAGGACACATGAATTAATCCATGCATGAAAAAGGACCCATTTAAAAGTGAACTGGATCTGCACAATGGAAGCTCTTTTCCAAAAGTGGATGGCTGAATCAGGTCTGACAAAAGCTCCATCTGGGACAGTACTTTATCAGCAAAAAATGGCAGAGAAGAATCTGAGTTAGGGGAGACACAGGTCCCTGGTACACGTCTCCTGACTTTAGTGGTTTATCATTTCCTCAGTCAGAAGTGGTCACTTTCTACATACCAGTGCTGGACGGATTTTCCTTCCAAGAATTTATCCCAGCCTTTCTTTAATAACGTGCACCATCCACAATCAACCCAACACTGCATGAGATAGTAATTATACTGTCTCCTTTCCCCACTAATTGTCTTTCTTCCATGCAGAAAATTACCAGCCAATTCTACTTAGTTTCTCTTTCAGAGGGCTTCCACACCTTCAGTCATTCCTGCGGCCCTTCTCTAGCTCTCTCCTAGATGTACAGTCGATTTCTTTGTTCACGATCTAGTGTTTCCCTAGTCATTTTTAATGCTTTTGATTGTAGAAGAGCTAAATTTCCACAAGATCATTGTGGCTTGCAGCTCTGCCCTAATCCTCTGAACTGTTTCTCCTTCCCATCAGCATGAAACGAATCTGTAGCTGTACCTGTCCCGATGCAGGGCTTTGCCCCGAGCCGGGACCCTGCTCTTGGGTAGCTTACCCTTGGCAGCAGGAACCGCTTCCCAGTGCTCTCAAGGTTGGTGGGCAAAACTGAAGCCTTAGGTGAAACCAGCTCTCTTACCTAGTCTAGTCTCAAGTATCGGGTTTGCTGATTAATTTACTTGTTAATGAAAAAGTTTTCATTAAAGTTTAAATTAAACTTTAACTTAAAAACTAACTAAAAGTTCCGCTGCACATTTATGGAAGACTCTTCCAGCAGTCATCTTTGGCATTCACTGATGTCTTTAAATGGAGAGCTGCCTCCTTTCTCTGCTCAAGCATGATCAATAGCTAAGTCAGTGAGCATTCACTTCAAGGGCAGCAGCACTACCTTTCATTCACATCTTAAACCCCAACAATCAGGGTTTTTGGAACCTCCTTTATAAACAGTATTTTCAATCTTTTAGTTGACCCTCCTGAATCAGAGGACAATCAACTCTTACTATTTAAGGACATGAACACTGGTTTAGTTGCCCACCTGCGAGATTACCAATCCACGTAACAGTCACTCTGGTTTTACAGTAGAAGAAACTCAACTTACTGTGACAGTTTTTCATTTACTGCTCCCCTTCCCAGAACTGTCCTGCTGACAACTTCTTCCTTGTTCTTTTTGTTTCTGCTCTTTCATCCACCTCCTCCTCAATGAACTATTTCACTAAAGGAGCTTTTGACTCGGTTGCTTTAGTTCTGCCAATAATTTAGGCTCCTTACTAATATAAGATATAGTTTCTCTCTTCCCTCCTTTTATAGTTAGAGTTGAGGACTGAACCGGGGCCAGAAACACTGGTACTCTTCCAAGCTCTTGTCACAAAGAAAAAGCTCCCCCACCTCCTATGCAAATAATTAAAACACAATGTCACTCACAGTAGAGTGTGCAAACGGGGCTGTGCAGCTTTCCATGTCCCAGGGAAGAAGCCCAGCTCGCTCTGCCTGCTTTCGCCCGTCCCTGTGTTACGAGGTTCTGGTGGCTGACCTACTTGCAGATGGATGGGCAAAAAAGCGGCTATGACCAGACATGCACTGCTGTAAGGGTGCCCCTCTCAGCGTCTCGGTTGCGTACGCTCCTCATATAAGCTGCAATCAAGTTATGCGAGGATACCGCCTCGCGTCCGGCCATCAACACGCCTGGCTTTCCACAGAACCCAAGGCAGAGCAGATGATCACATCTCAAGGGACGATCTTTTCCTCGGCTCCGTTACATCGTTTCAAAGATTATTCAAATATTAATTATATTATTTACAGTGAAAAATACATCTCTGAGTGGTTGCTTTGTCTTTAGCTGCAAACTGAGAGGATTGGAATTTGAATTTTGTTCTACCACTGGTTACAGAACTTCATCACTACATCTTAACTTCAGAATACTACTTTCAGCTTTCCTGCAACCCTTTCTTCTTTCATCTGCCACATGCTGAAAAAACTTCAGCTTGCTATTTGTAAGTTGCTAACACAGAGTGCTTTGAAATCAGCACATTAGTATACTCTCTCTCTTTATTAATCTTGCCCCAGATGTTAGACAGATAATTCGTATTCAATCATCTTCCATCAGCTACAGCTTGCTGAAAGCCAACGGAACAGCACAGGACGTTTCCAGCAGCATCTCCATCACCCGCTCAGGTGCTTGTACAAAAGAACGATGCACAAATGCCAACGCTTTCACAGCACTTCATAGTCCTCAGAAACCTTTTTCTTTGGCTGTATGTCACAGACACTTGGAAGTCACCGTGAAGATGGCTTTTCATTCACAATGTACTAATTGTTGCCCACTTTCTGCCAGGGAAACAGCAGCCTGAGCTCTGCTTACAGAGGTGCGTGTCCCTGAACTACATCAGGGAGCGGGACGGTTGGGAGGATGCCATCTCAAACGTACCTGGAACGCAGCGACGGTTCCCCAACTGTAACAAAACTCAGCGTTAGATCCTGACCTTCACTTAGGCCTTTGGCAGAAATCCTACTTCCCTCTCCATTACAGGGACCTCTCCCTATCTCTCAAAGTTTTTTAGCACGCAAATCACTCGCGGAAAGAGACAAAACAAGAGAATACCATTCCATGGCTCAACATTTGAACTCTCAAAACCAACCCAAAATTATCTGAACACCTAGTGAGATTATTTTAAAATTCTGAAGGGAAAAAAAAAAATATATTGACAGGCAACTTAAACCAGGAATCCATTTTACAAATTGTATTTACTATCCCGTGGCAATTCTTTCAGCAACACTTTTTCTTCAATTTTAATGTAAAATGAGTCGTTACCCAAGACGTTTCCCAGTGCTGACAAAAGACAGCTTTTGACGCCCTGTTCCTAGACCTCGTAAACCTTACAACAAAGAACCTCAAAACTTGAGTGCCTCCACAAGTCAGAGGAATATGGACAGTATCACTTGACGCTCAAGCTCTGACCCGGGTGCACCCAAGTGATGCTAGCCCGTTGGAATGAGCTATATGTGCAGAACGCTGATAAAGAGGGAACCAGATGCAGCACCTTATTTAGCCAGGCTCGCACAGAAGTATGCGGTCATTGCTAAGGGCACAACCGCTGAAAATTAACAAGTTTCTTGTCACAACTTCAGCAACAATCTCTGTATTAATCCACCTATGTATGTAGATATGAGCAAACCAAACAAACTGTAAAAGCCTCAAAGCATTCCCTCTGCCAGAGTTACCACCGTATGCATAAACCAGTGTTTTTGCAGCTGTCTTCTACCTGATATACTAATCAGAAATAGCCAGTTTTCAACATATTCAGACATTTCAATATAGGCATTTGCAACGCCCATTAGAGTAATTCTCTGCCATATGAAATATTATATTCTAGTTAATCACCGATTACCTTTTTTTCCCTGGGAACATGCAAAAATAATTCACTGTTCTTATTGCAAGAGTTTAAGATGATTTAACCGCGTTACTTTTAAACAAAGCGTATCAAAAGCTGAGTTACAGTGCTGTGGAGAATTTGGTTGCTCGTCACTTTCATTTTACCTGGAGACTTTTTGTTTGATCTTGACTGCATCAAATAGGACTGGCGTGGCAGCAGAGGTGAGGACGGCAGCGACATTGAGACTCCTTTAGCCAGGTTCATTCTGCAAGTGTCCTCGGAGGCCAGCTGGTCACCAGCGGGCAAATCTGCATTGTGGCCAGATGTTGCTACCGCCTGCGAGGCACTCTCCGGGCAGGAGTCACCTGCTAAAAGTAAAATTTCATCATCCGTTACCTGATATTGCGAAATAAACCGCACAGAGTTGCGCTGGAATACAAGTATTTAACAGGGGAAAACATATTTGCCAGCAGCAATTCGGCATGACCCGTCGCACTGCGCACCCGCCGCTGCAGAGCCCAGATAACCACCAGGAAAATGCAAATACACAAGTAAGCGAGATGTTACTTTACTGCAACAGAGGCCCAAGGGGGAAGGAAAACCTCACTTCAACAAGGTACTTCTCAGATTTCATCCTTGGAGGTAAACCCAAGTTTCCTATGAAGATAAAAGTATTTTTACAGCTGAAAAGGTACGTTAGGATCACTGTGATACCCTGGAAGTCAAGACCATCCAAAAATACTGTTTACGGAACTGGTTCAAGGAGGAGTTCAGCTGGCTTACCCCTTACACTCAACTAAAAGGTGGATCACTACCAGGTACACTCACAGACGGCCGGTCTAAGCTTTATTTCTCTGTTTTAAAAACTGGGAGGTCCAGCTCTGTGCAAATTGACAGCAACAGGGATTATTTTTTTTTTATCTAAGGAAAAGAACCAAGCTATTGGCTCACGCCATTCTAAGTGGCACATCAAAACAGGGAAATACACCCAGAGAAATTTCTTGCCGGTGCAAGAAATGCCATTTCAAATAATTACAGAATGTATTTTCAAAACAACAGAACGTACTGCTCGCAGTAACAAGTCAAAGAGAGCAGAAATACATGTTGGAAGGGTTAGGTTTCTCCTAGTCAGGTGACAGAAACAGAGCTGAAAAAGAAAGTTTAAGGACTAACTCTGCTGGTTTTAATATCCAAATAAGGGTATTGCTCAGTAACTTACATGAACTGCTGTTGAAATTGAACTGGTACGATCAAAGATTAAAACCAGCAAACCAAAACTGATGCAAAGAGGAAACGGAACGCCAGAGCACTTCACAGACAAGTCTGTGTGTATCAAGCAGCGCGGCTGAAGTGCTGGATCCCAAAGTACGACTAGAAGAAGAGGCGAACAAAGGAGCAGCAGCATCTTGTCAAATGTGAGTCCCTCCTACCAGGTTTATTTTCGTACAGTAGGCAACAGTTCAGATAAATGGGGCTCCACATTTCTCATTCATTCTCTTGTCATTCAATGGTTGCCTTCATTTTTTAACAGCTGCTCTCGTACCACATTCCACAGCAGGCAGCATTAACTGCATACCACCGACTGCCACGCTGCGTCAGAAGGAAAACACCAAACCTAATGCTTTCAGAAAAGTAAAAATATTTGTATCAATTTCACTACTTCCCTCTTTTTTTAGAGCTATGCATGGAAGATAAGTAAACACGCCTGAACGCCGAAGTCTAATTCCCTGTTTCCAAAGGTGCATGTATTTAAGGTTATTTGCATGTTTTTCTCTAGACATGCCTTTTTTCCTCGTAAGAGCCACACAAGGGCTATGTGTGATAAATGACCTCGAAGAATACTACGCTAGATTCAAACTTTCCTTAATATTTCGTGAAACTTACTCGCTCATTCCTCTGAAACCAACTCAACTCCCGCTCTCCAAAAGTTCAAACAAAATTCATAGTAACAGGTAATGACTTTAAGAAAACAAGTCTAGTTTCAACAAGTCAGGATGGAAATTAAAAACTAAGTAACTGTAACTTTCTATCCCTTTTCTGACGTCCACTGCAAGTATTATAGGAGTGTAACTATTGGTTTAAAGTCCTGAGAACTAGAAAAGGGCTTTGATGTTTTAGCAAGCTAGCTGGATCGTTCCTTAAAAAAATAAGGACAACTTAAGCATATATTTAAAATAAAAAGACTAAATATTTTAGACACTATAATCACATATACGAGATTTTTTTGAAACACCAAGATCTCTCAATTACTGAGTTCCCATCCGCTTTCAGTGGAAATCAACAGGCTAAGGATTTTCTTCCTCTGTTCTTTTAGAAATCAAACCTTTGCAACAGCTGTTTTTAAACACAGCTTTAACATTAGGCACAGTATGATTTATTACTGACTACCGTACACCCAAATCTGCTTCACGAATCGTTGAGGAACGCCCAGAGAAACGTGTTGGGATATCCCATTTTTCCCTTTGAACATAAGCAAAGGGCAGGGAAGTCGCACGGTGATGCCGCGGACCACAACTATTAAATAACTGCATTCCCGGTAAGAGTTTTTTACTAGACACATTGCCAAGGCTGTAAGTTGGAATCTGTGTAATTATTCCATCTGGAACGTTAGTGAGGGGCTGAAAGAGAGGAGAGAAGAACAAAAATTACCTCCTCCCCCTTCAGGGTAAGTCCTCCTACAATTCCCTAGCTTCTGTTTTCCCTTGTACTACGACACAAACAAGCAGGGTGTCATTCACTGCCTCTGAGCAGACTTCTGAATTTGGAATTCATTTCAATTTATTCTTCTCTGTTGTATATGGAGCGTTACACCATGGAAGAGCTAGATGGGCATGAGCACACTGCTGGCCTAACTCTAATCATATCTGCCTGGCAGCACCACAGATACCGTGAGGAGAGGGACAAAGATGGGGCTCCCGTGGCTCAGAGTCTAAGAGCAGTATGACTTAAGAAACAAAATCCAAAAATCCAAAGTGCGCACCACAGAAATTCTCCTTTTCAATCACTTCTTTTCCTAATTTTATAAGAAGCTTTTGCTGATTGTGACTCAGATACCCATGCTGTCAAGATACAATTGCTCTTTAGAGGAAAAACATCATCACACCTTGAGAAAACTCAACATACCTGTGAGGACACCGTATCCTCAGTGACACTGGAACATGTTTGAACATTAAATGTGCTCTACTGAAGCAGAAAAAAGGCATGTTATAAATGCAAAACAGTTAGGATACTATGGAACAGCAGGCAGCTATTGGACACAAATCATTCCAAGAGAGCAGAGACTGCACAGCTGCTCCTCCAGGACCTTTCCAGAGAGCTGTTAACTACGTGCAACACTACCTAACACACTGATCCCGCATTTGTGACTTCAAAAAACATAACAAAGAAGGGACCCAACAGAGCTCATACACCACAACCCTCCCAATACTGCCCCAGCCATAGGCACAAGCCAGACCTTCTACCAGGAGAACAGCTCCCTGTAGACCCCAAAGAACAACTCTAATAGTATGAACAGTAGAGGAAAACCTGTGGCATTTGGATGCTAAAACCTCGCGTGGACTCAAGGGGTTGTCCACAGAGAAGTCATCTGTTGATGGCAACCAAGGCTGCTTTCAGCTGAGGAAGCCCCCAAGTCCATAAATGGAGGCTGGTAACAGGGCAGACAGGACAGCTGCCCGCTTTGTTTTCTCCCTTCCCACCGGCTTCCTCCCTCACACAAGTAAACATACTCTCACCTCCCAAAAGGGAGGAAGAGGTAGGAGAAGGGGTGTAGGGGCACAGAGAAGCACGTAGGAGGGTGGAACTGGGCAGAAGATTTGGAAGCAGACCCTGTGTCCAGCTGATGCTAGGGTGAGGCTCACCTTTCTTCACTACCACATGTAACAGGAGCCCCAGCAGGAGAACGAGCTGCTCCATGCCCAGTCAAACAGCGGAACACTGAATTCTCACAGAGACAACCCAGATCAACTGAGTATAAAGCACCTGCCTCAGACACACACAGCTGTGTAACAGACTCGCGGGTCTGCATCGCTGCGAGAGCTATAGGGCAGAACCAGAGGCAGATGACCTCTAGCTCTTGGTCCTACAGGCTCCCTGAATTGTCCTACAAAGCTCAATATCCTTGTGCTACAACAGGAAGGGAGGTCCTGTACCCACACAAGCAATGTTACTTATGGCTGGCTGTAGTTAAATGACACAAGGTGGCATGGCAAGCTTTGCTTCGTAGGCTTATACCATCCTTGGCTGGGTCTCTGAATCTATCCTCTGTTTAACTTACCCTAATCTGGCATTTTGTATTTTGCATAAACTGGTCAACTTACAGAAAAATTTTTTTAAGATATTTGGACTTACATACATGACAAGACAGATCCAAAATTAAGAAGCTCGTGGGATCTACAAGGTAACACGTTACTCCTCCCACACCACAACCTGGTATTAGGGAAACAATCCCAGTCAAACGGCTGAGCAATAGCTGTCAAAATACAACTCGTCACGATGCCCAAATATAACACAACACTGATGCACACAGAAAACCAAAAGTATTTGTTACAAACTTAAAGGTTAGTAATTTCAAGTATTTTAGCTACCAGAACGGTATAAAGCACCATTTACATTACACTGGGGTAGGGACCAAGAAACGTAAACCAGACAACTGCCAGTGCTGGAATAGGAGGAAGATGACTTCTCAGTAGTTTTTTTAATGAAGTCAAACTAAAATGTAAGGAAATGTCCTGTGAAATCCCACCTTCTTATTTTTAAAACCTCCGAGCTGTACATTTTCCACTGCCAAGTAGCCTCCAGACAGAAAGTTTCATAAGCATCAATCAACAGAGTTCTTACTCAGTAGTATAAGTAACCATGGAAACAGCCTAATAGCTTTAAAATCCACACACACAAAGCTTTGAGAATGGAAATCGAATCCCAGTTTAGTTGCACCGAGGGATGCAACCGAAAGGCATAATCTGATTACAAACTGCTTTTTCTTTTTCCTTAAGATACAAAACGATACAAGGATGGCTGACTAAAGTAATGATTTTGTAGAGCCTAATATCCTAAAAGAGAACTTGAACTTTAATCTGAAACTAATCCTCCTATCAAATAGAGAGGATAACTAAAATGAGACCCTTTGCAGTGTATTTGTCAGTATTAAACATAAAAAATCCGCATCTAATTCTTCACTCAAAGTAAGTTGCTTAGACACCAGAAGAATATTAACTACCAATACATGTGTAAACTGGAGTTTGGTGCAGATGCTGGAATTCAGGTAATTTTAATGGGAAGGAATAGGACTGCAACCTTCGAAACAGCGAAAGCTAAACCAGTGACAATGCAGACTGCTTAAGTCTGAACATTAGCAGCGACTGCAGGCCAATGTTCCACAAGCTGCTCCCAGTATGTATTTCCTCCGAGACAGCTGATTTTGTCTTTTTCTCTCTTAAACTACCTACTGAAGTGAAACAAAAGACTCTCAACCCACTTTTAAAACCAGATCTGGTATAAAGCTGTGCTATGGTGGAAGAAAACTGAAACTCTGAAGCTGCGCTTAAGTTGATTAAAGAAAAAAATAAAAAGCATAACACTACAGGATCCTATTTCTGAAAAAGGTCCTTCACCAGCTCTCCAAACAAATGACAGCTTGACTATATGAGCCCAGCTCTGACCAGATTGCTGTGGCATGGACTGGAAAGCAAAGCAGCAGTAAACAACTCTGCCAGGTGACAGGTGCAAACTCTGCACTCTTCTAACATGTTTGGGGCAGACCAGAAGGTGGCAAAAACCTGGGGACCACTGCTAACCATCCCTAGGAAGAGGGAGTGTTAATAGGCTTGTTCCAGGGCTACATGTCTATCTACTGAGGCTACTGCTGGCTTACGTCGACAGTCCTCAGAGATCAATACCCAGCAAAGCCAAGACAGACACCGGTATTCTCCATGAAGAGAACAAAACCAGCTCTAAACCTGGTGGCTGGCTCTGTCTCAACCTGCAGACGATTGTTCTTCCTGCGAGCTGCCCTGACCTCTCCACTGGAGAGGGAATCGCTGCTGTTAAAGGCAGCAAGGGCGGCAGAGCAGTGAGAAGGTTGCCCAGGGAGGCGTCAGTCTCCAACTCTGGAGACTCACAAAAGGAACTGGACACAGTGCTGGGTAACTGTGGTGTTGCCAATCCGTGACAACTTCTGCATACAGAGCCATCACTGAACCTCCTGTAAAGCTCTTTGGAGAATCTTTTCCAGGCCAAGTTTAAAAGGGCAGCTCAAGAGGTGTAACTGTTTTGCTATTTTTGAGCAAGCGTAATGGTCTGAGCCGAGACAGAATTAAATCACATTGCAATCTTTTGCATGCTCCCTTTGTCAATGACAGCAACTACTGCTGGGTTATTTTGTCAGCTGCTTTACATGATGCTTCTGTTCTCTTCACACCAAGCGCCCCGTGATACCTCTGAAAACTGCTGAATTTGAAGAACAGCACAAGTAGCAAATTGTACCAATCCACAGGCAGCACGATGAAAAGGAAGCCTGTCCTGCAAAGAGCAATAGCCAACATTCAGAGGTGCTTGCACATTCCTACTGACGGACTCACTGAACTTCGTTCTGTTTCGTAGGATGTGTTGCATTTGAACAAATGTTATGAAAAGATGAGACTTTACCAACAAATTCAGAAGGAATTAGTGAGAAGGCCATCCAAGAGGACAGAAGGGGCCAGGCAAGCCAGCCTGTCCAGTCAGGACAAGGTAACCACTCCCTACAACCAACACTGACCAGAAGCTGAAGAAGAATTCACGGTAAGTGAAGAAGTTCATCAGCCAACCTTCCAGGGGAAGAAAACAGGAATCTCTCACGTAAAATACACACAGTAGGGAAGATCCACATTTAATTCTTTTTCTCTTGAGACTCTGGAGACACCAGAAAAAGGGATGAACTAACCTGCAACAGTAAAAACACTCATTATGGCCTGAAT
The DNA here is from genome assembly GCA_033439905.1 of Ceryle rudis. Taxonomy (NCBI): domain Eukaryota; kingdom Metazoa; phylum Chordata; class Aves; order Coraciiformes; family Cerylidae; genus Ceryle; species Ceryle rudis. The sequence continues at coordinate 13,268 of JAAGNO010016971.1, read as the reverse complement.
AACAGAAGCAGTGAAGTGCATCGAGTGAGAAACTAACCAAGTAAAAATCAGAATAAAAGGTTCAATTGGATGATCTTTGCCAACTATGCTCACACTTGACATTATTTGCTCACTTTCTGGCATTGATTTCTGAACTCTGGATTACTTTTTCAGTACACAAAATACTAACGTTTTCTTGTAGTACTTACTTCAACAAACAACCAATTTTTAAAGAAAACAGTGATAAATTTTTTTCTCCCCCCCACCCCCATTTATATGTAGATGGAATATATCACTGGAATTAGCTTCTGGGAAAAGACATTCACCACATTAACTACTCGCTGCTCAGCAAAAAAAAAAAAAAGGAGTTTAAACTCTTAAATAACTGTCAACAGCCACAGAAAGTGGGCAAAGCAACAAAGAATAATCAAAACCAGCTCCATATTTTAAGCATGAAACAATGCTTCTTCTGTTGCAAGATATTTTTAGAATAAAAACAAAAATTCTAACTGAAGCTTGAACGTATTCCAGTACAAGTTCAATGTTCTAGCTAGAGGATGTGTACTTTATGCACCACAAAGTCCCTCCGCACTTAAAATTCAAAGCTTAATATCCCAGAGAGTTTGGACAGAAAAAGCCAACTGAATTTGCATATTCATTTTTACAAGGCAAACTTATTTAATGTTTTCATGCCTTTCAAATTTGCCAGAAGGGTACCTGAGCCTCTCGATGCTCTCAAGCCCGGTTACAAGCATATTAATCTGATAGAAATGTTTAATGAGACAATGCCAGAAATGTGGGGTTCAAACACCATTTAACTAAACAGGTTCAGCTTAGAGTCCAATAAAGGTTCTGCTACCAGAAGTAACTCCAAAAACACTCCTAAAATAACGATTAAGTAGCGGGTCTTAATAAAAAATTAGACCTTCTTGCATAGCAACTTCATTTTAAAGCAGCAGTTCTGCTGCCATTAGGAAAAACCAGCGCGTCAGCGCGTTCAGCAGATTCCCGTTGATGGCTGGAAGTGCTGCGCTAGTGCTACGCGCCTGGCTTCGAGCGGGGAAGGGAGAAAGAACACCAGGAATGGCAGCAGATCATACGAGCCATCACAGCTCGTGCCTCTGAAAGGCATTTTCTCTTTCAGAAAGAATACTAAGCATCATCTAAATTTCTTAATTGTATCTGGTCATAAGTAAAAACACACAAACAAAAGAATAAATTTCAAATTCACAGATTTTATCCAACTTTCTGAGTATAAAGTTCTGGTAAGGAGCAAGGCATACAAGCAAAACCACTAAGGGTATCCCAATCGGCATCAGAACATAATGCAGAAATAAAAGCATCCATTCTATCCCCACAGTCAAAACCTTTCTACGCTCACTTACATAAAGATGCCGGAATACAAGAATCATCAAATGCAAAGGAAACTAAATCTCAAAAGAGCATCGTAAAAACTTAAGTCTGATCTACAGGGGAATCCAGTAAGAACCACAAAAGATTTGTTAACGTGGAACTTTCTGTTAGCCCAAATTAAATAAACCTGAATCTGCAGACAGTCACCGCAGGTACGATGCATACCAATAGACAAGCACTTCAACAGCTTTAATTTCATCGCCCAGAAACCAAGAACACCGACCTCATTTCTCTGTATTTTCTCTACCTTCAAAGCACTACAGTAATACACTCTAAAATTTATCTTTTTGTGGACATGATACTTTGTCCCTTGTTACCTGAGCACTTCACAAATGCCTAATAAGCCTTTACACCGGAAAAACCTCAGAGTCCCAACTACTTACCACATCAATTTCTACTGAAATCAAGGGAGTTTTCCTGCATCCCATGTACTACATTTGATATTAAACTTCTGATGGGATTTACTGCAGGAAGAACTCTGCAGACTAAGCACAATACTTCCATTATTCATGCTCCTTCAGGCCTGATATTGGGTCAACAGAACGACAATGCTCATGCTTCTAAAAAGCCATCCGAAATAATTGAGCATGTTTTGTAGAAATTTAATATACAGGATTTTCTTTCCTTTTAAAGTTGAAATACATTACAAGCATTTTAAACCGAATGGTCACTTGCTTAGTCAGTAAAAAATAACGCAGATTCCCAGAATGCAGGCAACTCGCTGCCTTTAGGACAGCGAAAGAAAACAAACATAATTACATACTGCAAAGCAGCTGGCAGCACGTAAACCCAACAGGAAATACTAATTCAAATCGCTCTCTGAAGCATTTTTAAGCATTTAAGAATGAGTAGCTGAGTTGAACTTCCACTAAAAAAATCATAATTAAATAGTAATTTTTGTTCGTTTTCTGAAGCTTATTATGTATACCCTTTTTCCTATCACCTCATCACGGATGCAGACAAGACTTGCAGGTAATCCCGCAGAGCTCAAGTTCTGCAACATCCCGTGGCTCTGATTTCTGGAATTATGACTCTAAGATAGGAAGCTCCTGTGCTATACTAAAGGAAGAAAGGTGAGCTGCTTCCAAGAGAGGCCAGAGGCAGAGAATCTCTCAGTGGCTGTGGAGGTGAACTTCAAAACCTCAAGGAAAGAACTGGAGAACATACAATTCACAACCAACGATGCAAACAACAGAACAGAGAGCAGAATGAAATTTCCGAGGTAGTAAGAAAGAAACACAGGGTAGGAACAAAGACAAAGAGGTGAGAGGAAGAATTTCCTTACCAAAGAGGTTTGCAGGCACTGGACCGGCTTGCCCAGGGCAGTGGTGGAGTCCCCATCCCTGGAGGGGTTTAAGAGTCGCAGAAGTAGTGCTGAGGGATATGGTTTAGTCGAGGTCCTCTCAGTGTTAGGTTAATGACTGGAGTCAAAGTCAAGTTAAAGACCTTTTTCAATCTAGGAAATTATGTGTTTCTGGGAGATTATCTTAAATCTAGAAAATCAAATCCATTAGCAAAACAGAAGCAAAAGGCGAGGAATAAGGAAAGACAATGTGTGCCCTAAGCAGAAGTCATAAGGACTATTGACAGTTACACTAACAGGCTCCCAGTCAAAAAGACCAGGCCTGCCTCCTCTTACTAGAAAGACACTTTCTAAGGAATCTCTGAAGGACCTGGAAACTCCTTCAGAGTTTAAAGAGAGATAATATTTATTTGATGTCGATAACCTGACAAAGAGGAGAAAATACCAAATTTTTACTTTGCTTCTGAGATTGAATCAAAACACTGAGAAACAAAGAGAAACCGAGAGCGTAATTGTTGCACATTTCCACCTCAGTGTACGTGAGGCAGTACAAAACCACAGATTACTTCCCGGGACATAAAAATCAGTGTTCCTGTTTGCCCCCTTCCTGCTTGCTTCCAAACATTCTCAAAATAGTTTTCTGTTGCTTCACTGTGACAGGTGCAGACTGTGAGTTTTTTGGCCTCGAGTTCTGTCCTTTACCAAGTATGTACAACACCTTAGTGGAAGGAGGAGGGACAAGACAGAACCAAAATCAACTTAGATATACGTACTTCCATGCACCAGAAGCAGCTGTGTCTGAAGGGGTATGAAGACAGGCTGCTCCATACTGCAGGAAACCTGAAAAAACGCTGGGTGCAGAAAAAGTTGTATGCCAAGGTCCAAAAATTGGTTTGTTTGAAATTCTGCTCCTTTGGCACATCAGTTTACCTAGATAAGGTACCTTGTCTTCAAATCCACGATGAGAAGTAAATTTAGTAAGTTTTGTTTTGAAAGGTTTTTCTGTGCAGAAACACCACGCTGCCAGCTCTGCTCTCCCGTCATCTGTTCACGTGTCTGCACATGCTGATGTACACATACTGATACACGGTCACGGACATAATTACATACGTGCAGGTTTAAACACACAAACTTTGATTCGCTTCGATTCTACCTAACCTACAACAGCTCCCCACCTATCAATGCCTCCCAGCAGCATCTCCATAAAACCATCTAATGAAACAACGGTAGAAGAATCATTTCTGTAGTGATGGCAGGGTCTGAGCCCAGCTATACATCACCATCATCCTGCTGCTGGAGCAGTCTCAGGTGCTGGCTGTCCATCCCAAAGTGAGATTCCACACAACAGTCTTCCACCCGAGATGGGCAAAGCTGTTTATGTAAAGACCTTCTACCCGTCTTTAGCACAGCACTTCAGTCTCACTCTAGGAAGCATCCATGCTAATTCTTGCAACCCTCTTTTCCAAGGGGACCCTGAAACTAAAAAGTTGCTAAAACCCCTAATTTAACATACTCCACTGCTGGATTTCAAAGGTTCTACGCGCATCTTCAGCTCTTAAGCCCTTACGTCAGGGAAATGAGCAAACTCTAACATTAAAATCCATGCAAGCTATTTTATTAAAAAAAGAGTCCTAATTTCTTTTTGTTCTTTGACCCCTTTATAGACTTTTTAATACTACAGTGGCACCTTCAACCCAGGGAAGGCCTCCCCCCCCGCCCCGCAGCGGTTCCACAAGGCCAGCAGATGTGATCGCAGCAAGACGCGGCTCCTGCGCAAACAGGAACTGCCATTCAGCAGGACAGGAATCGTCCCTCTCGGCTCTGAAGCGCAGACTTCCCGGCCTTCCTTTCATGCGCAGGGAAGCCCAAGGGACAACGGGGGTTACTGCAGTTTAACAACAAGCTCCTGCAGTTCAGCCTAAACCTCTTCCCACTTGCCTTGGTGTGGAAGGGAACAACCACAGGCGGTCGGGACAGAGCCTTCAGGAGCTGCTGCTCCTCAGCCGCCCTCCAACAGCTCAGGGTCTCTCCCCACTGTGCTGGGGTGCCAAGCAGGGCGGCCTCACCCGCGCCGCAGCATGGGTTTGCAAGCACCTCCACCCGGCCCCTTCTGAAGCGGCTTCACCACCTTCACCACCGTGTTCAGCACTATGCCTCTGCTGGGTATGTGTTGAGAAAAGGTCACAGACGTCCTCCTAAGCAGCTCAGTGTGGCACTGCTGAGCTGCACTCTCTCATCTACTCCCTGCGCATTCTGAAGCTCTGGAAAACCTGAAAACTTTTTCAGAGCTCGATCAGCAAAAGAAAGTAAAAGAAAATAACAACAACAATAAAAAAAAACCCCAACAACCAACCAAACAAATCAATGTGGTCTGAAAAACATCTGAGCTTACTACTGCGTTCCATGGTGGCTCGAAGCACAGCCCTTCCCACACTAGCTGTCTCTCAATTCAGTGGCTGTCATCAGCACACATCTTCATTCTCTTCACAGTTCTTCAGAGAGCAGTACATTTTAAGAGCTGTTGTTGTTGTTAAGGACCTGAGGGGCCACAAAATGAGACAGCTCTACAAATTAAAAAAAAAAGAAATGAAAATAATCAATTTCTCACTGGTTGTAGCTTAAGGACCAGGGAGAGGAGCGAGCGAAAAACAAGCTCTACAAAGACCAGTGTCCTTTGACTTGCTTCACATCTCTGAAAGCTGAAAGAACTGGAAGGCCCTCTGGAACAAAAGAGAAAACTATTAAACTGAACATGACCTTACAGGAAGCCCAGGATGTATCACAGAACAGAGCGCACACATTTCTTTTCAAACTTCTCACAACATCTTCAAATACAAAACAAGCCAAAATCTCTGGAATCCACTGTATAAATCACTTCCTTCCTTTTAAAAAGCAGCTCCTGCACTCCTCCTTACTCCAGCTTTCACCAGCCAGGCATTATTCACCAATTTTTCCAAATACTTGGCTTCCGTAACATTCAACTAGTGCATGAAACTCTGGAGCTTTGCTTAAAAGACAAAACAAAAAACCCAAATCAAAAATGAAACCAAAAACACGACCACACTCTCACACCACCCTTGGTGTTAAGAAATACAGCAGCACTGTATTTGTAAAAACAAAGGGAGAAAATCCTTTCTTTTGCACTCATTTAATCCAGACAGATGTGATGAGATCCTAAAATAAAACAAGATGTGTTTTCTGGCCTAAAGGAAAAAGGCTTTTCAAGCTTCAGATTTTAATCAAAGCCTGGCCAAAGCTCTGTTCCAAACAGCCTGATTTTTCTTCTGAGCTTAAACCAATTTCCATCCAGTATTTTAAGGAAAAATGTACCAATGAAAGCCTCACCACAGGAATCTTGAGCCCACTATGTTTAAACAACTCCAGCTGTTAACTTCAAGTCAGCAGTACACACAAAATTAACGGGACGGCTTTCGCCTTGCTCTGCGACCGCTTTGATCTCATCTCAACGTTTCTTCTTTTCAGGATAGCTCTCATCATTCGGTCCCTTAGAAAGAAACCCCGGTAGAGGGAAAACTTCAGAGGGCCACAAGCACTTCCTGAAGAACATTACCTGCCGGACGAACACGGAGCTGCTTTTTGCAAAAGAAGGCTCCGAACACCCTCTGCTGGGAGGGCCCGTCCAACCCGGCACAGCTTGAAAAGCCGCAGTGCAAGATGCACGTATGACCTGCTTGTCGAAGAAAACGCAGCGGCCTTGTTTTAAAGGTTCTGACACATGCCAGTGTGATTGCAATACATTCTGCACTACATACATTAAAGACATTTTTGGGTTTACCTTTTTTTTTTTAGTTATTTATTCTGGGAGTAATAAATGTGTGCTGCCAAAGAGCATAAATTCACTCTTAGAGGTAACTTAGGATCCAACTCACCAGGAGATCAGGCGCATTAGTCTACATTACCAGGCCGAGGTCGGAAATGTAACTGTGAGGGCCAGGTAAGCGCACGGAGCTCCATCAGCCGGCTGGCCACGGCAGCAGAGACTGCAGAGCTGCGGGGGGCTTCATGCTCAGCCGCCACCGCCCGCGCTTCTGTGGCCAGCACTGGCCCTTCTCTGCCCTCAGAAACGGCAGCTGGGGCTCCCAGCTACGCGCCTTCCCGAAAGGCGGTACAGGTGAGTAGAGGCCTACTACACTGCGAGTAACAGTAAAACAAGCTGCCTTTTTTTTTTTGAGGAGTATTTGCTGATGATTAATTTTACCTTCACAAACCTCTGTAGTTAAACCAAGAACTAGAACATGATCGGTGTTTGATAACCGACTTAAAATTTTCACTAGATTTGTTTTCAATAAAGTCTTTTCTAAATACGTGAATAATAAATACTGTATCACCCAGAATACATAGTGTTTTTTCCTGTAATATAACTGACTAAGTAGTTTCAGTATATTTCTATAGTTGACGTTGTGAACCCCTGGGCCGGGGCCGTGTCAGGCTGGCAGGACAATGCACGCAGCCTGCTCCCCGTATCCCCATGCTCAGAACCATGGGCAGGCTGCTCCCATCAGCCCTTCCCGGCAGCGACTCGGGCACGGGCGCACCGGATACAACTCCCAGCAGCTTCAGACCCGCTCCTCAGGCTCTGCAGGGAAGCAGCCCAGCCAAAAGAGAGCGGGGCTACGGCCTACGGACCACACACCGCCCCCCTCCCCAGCTGGTGCCACAGTGGGAGCCATGCTCTGCCCCAAGATGGGCATTGCCGCAGCACACAATACACTTCACGGCAGGATTTACAATGCACAACTCGTCTACGTTGTAAAATATTTGATTAATATTCGTACCTGAGTCTTTCTTGTTCCCTTTTCCACCCTCTCGGCTCTTTTTTAAAACTGCCTTTAGCATTTTAAGCGTTGTTCCTAAAGGATAACAGAAAGAAACAAAAATAAATGCAACATTAGTAACATACATTCAGGAAAAAAGCAAACATAATAAAGATAGAATCAGTACAAATAAAACAGTGATATAATCAAAGGAAACTTTTTCATAGTTACATTTAATTTTTACAGTGTAGCTCGGTTAACGAAGTCCTGATGCACAAGGAATGCTTTAATACTTGAACTAAGCAATTAAGAGTTCACTGTCTTCTTACACAGAAAATAAAACAGCATTCTCCACATTCCACATGTAATTAAGGTTACAAGGCTAAACCCGTGTAAGTTACTGTAAGACACTGGGGAACATAAAGCAGAGTAACAGTCTAACTGCTGACCGGAGCTCGTCCGCACGGCTGGGGGAGCGGCACACGGAAGAAGCCGCCTGCCAGCGGGGCACTGTGAGCTGCGGAGCGTGGAACACTGGGGGACAAGGGCACGGTACCACCACACAGCTGCTCATCACCCGCACTGCGACCAGTGCAGACCAGCGCGTGGCCGGCCACGTGCCCGCCTCCGCGCACCCCCACGTCTGCCGCACACCCCGGTCCATCTCCCACCTCTCAAAACCAACGATCGGCCTCAAGTGAGCAGCAGCTGCAGGTTTCAGAGGATTATTAATCACAAGAACAGTATATCTGGGATGTCAACCTGGAAGTTTTAGCTTAACAAACCTGTTAAGTTGTTTCAGAGAACTCTCTGCAGTGACAAAGCGAGGAAAATGGAAGGAAAGGACACCTACAAAGCACGAATAGTGGCAATGAAAAGGAAAACAGAACACCTCAAAACCTGTGTACTGTATTCAACTTCCTTCTTATTTTGTAAACACGTCAAGCATAAATTTGTGATTAACCAGAAGAGAGAGGCTTGATATAGAAGGGAAACTTTACAATATATGTCGTTCCTATTCTCAGGACAGAGGTACAGGGTAATAAGAGATCAGATAAAAGGAATCAAGGACAGTTCCATACCAGATTTTCCCTTCTTGGAATTGAGGCCAACTTCCCTACCATGCATAGAGCTCTTCAAGGAGCTGTGCCAACACAGAACAGAAATAGCACGTGAGATTTAGACAGAAAAGCTGCCTATTACCTGGAAGCAAAGTCCATTTCCTTCATTCTCCCCTATAAAATGATATGCAAACCCAAAAGATAACCTCTCCCAAAGGAATTTCCCTTTTGATTACGTCAGTGACACTCAAGGAGAGATCCCACCAGCCATTAAAGGCTCTAAGAGGGAAGCAGACATAGTGACATTTACTGTCCCTTTGCAAGCTGAAAGATACAAAAAAATTAAACTGTCACCTTCAGTAACTCTAAAGCCTGCACTTTAGAACACCCTTCAAATTCCACAAAGGCGTGTAACTGAACCATTTAGGAAACAAACGAAATGCTACAGCGTAGAAACACCGATGACAATCACCTATGTGTGACTGAAAAAACAAACAACAAAAAAAGCCACCAAATTTTTTAGTACATCCCGTGAAGCTTCCTGACACATACCCAAAAGCATTTTATCTTCAGGTGAAAAATGTCTTCATACCCATCTTTCAGACTTCAACAAGACTGATCACACTGAACTGCAATACTACAGTTAGACATCCTCACCCCTTGAAACCCACGTGGGATAGCGGATCTTGTTTTGGTTTAAGGAAATTTGCACTAATAGGATATTTTCCAGCCATGCCGGCCTCTTGTCTCTTCTAAGCACGCTGTATTTCCTCCTTCTCCACAACTAAGCTTAAATAAAATCATTCACTAAGATTTCAGAAGCCCTTTCAGCTATTGCAACTGTTTTGCTTCAGTACAAAAATCATTTTTACAGTTTCTTGGTTCCAATTTTTCAATGCTGCCCTGAAGCCACCTGTTTCTTGTTTGGTTGGGTTTTGGGGAGGGGGGGCTGGTTTGTTGGTTTTTTCTAAGATTTAAAGGTCTTTTAAAATCTTTAACTATCGTTTCCATTTTTGAAACGGATACCAGATGTGGACTTGTTTTCCAAGCACCGATACCAATAATGTCACATGAGGAAAAAATGCCTCAAGACTCTTTTCTTATGCGATCAAAGATTGTGTTATCTGCTTACAAAGCTGGATCCCCCACCACAGCTCATGTCGAATACATTTCAAATGGCTGCTGCCCTCCCACCAGTTCAACTGCTTGTCTTCAGGCACACAAGAGATTTCATACAACTGCCTCACGCTCAGAGCGTGAAGGGAAAGGGCGGAAAGTCCCCTGCTTTAAGAATCTGTACGATCAGCTTTTTTTTTGTATAAATGAAGGACTCCAAAACAAGACCAAGTTTATAAAATACGAAGGCTGGGTTGTGTAAAGAGTTGGGAGCTCAGACTTACGCAACAATTTACTTCATTCCCAGTCTTTTACAAATTGTAACTTCACTACCCAGGGAATCCCCGCTGAAAAGGAAGGAGACAGAAGAGTCTCCCTCAAAACTCAGCAACTGCCTCACAGGAGAATATTTTCCACGTCTCCCTGTGACCAGCAGACTCTACCATCAGTAACCACACGAGTCACAGCTTTCATCTGCAACTTTTGTCCCACCTTCCTTAATGCTTTGCAGCATCCCTTACCTATCAGAGTGGGTCACTTTTGGAGATGTATCCACAAGAGTTCATCACCTCGGAGGAGGTCAAACAAAAGGTAGGCAGTGACCTGAGCTAGTGCCCGTGAACTCCTCGCTTACCTCCTTCCCAAAGGTGTCTCGCTCAGTCTCTCCATATTTAAATTCTGGCAAAGAAATAAAGGGTGGAACATCTTGGTCCTTCTACCAAACGTTTGCACAGAAGTCCTTCAGGACGTACCACCTTCCAGTGTGGGGTTTATTAAACAGATACTTCAAAAAAAGCTGTATTTTAAAAAGTGCACTCTGTAATTTGTAAATATCCCAAGATTCAGGCCTAAAGTTTCCAGAAAACTTTATTTAGTCACAACTGCTTTCACACACCTTAAGAATTTAATTGCTTACACATAGAAGAGTTTCAATGTTCCCTTTTTCTGACAAATCCAAATTCCTTTAGCTTAAATGTATTTTCCAAACAAGAGGAAAACAACAATAAAACCACTTAAAGCAGGAAGGTGTTACTGATCTAACAGAAATCAAGACAAGATGGTAGGTAGAAAATCCTTTTAAATGACTACATTTTATAATAAACAAGGACATATTCTCAGATCTAAGAGAGTCTTAATTCAAGAAGGAACAAAAACATTTGAAAACAAGAGAATACTTTTTTTAGAGTGCAACTTACAATGAGATACATCTGTTTTATTATTATTCAAATCACAGAATTGCTGTGGTTGGAAAAAAACCTTAAGATCATCAAGTCCAACCACTATCTAACGCTACCAGGGCCACAACTACACCATGTCCTTGAGCACCATCTCTAGACAGCCTTTAAATACATCCAGGGATGGCGATTCAACCACCTCCCTGAGCAGCCTGTTCCAGCCTTTGATAACCCTTCTGGTACACAAACTTTCCCTGATGTCCAACCTAAACCTACCCTGGCACAAAGTGAGACCATTTCCTCTTGTCCTATCACTTGTGACTGGTGAGAAAAGACCAACAACATACGTCTCTACAACCTCCTGTCAGGAGCTGTTGAGATCCAGAAGGTCTCCCCTGAGCCTCCAGGCTCAACAAGCCCAGGGCCCTCAGCTGCTCCTCACCACACTCCTGCTCCAGCCCCTTCCCCAGCTCCGTTGCCCTTCTCTGGCCACGTTCCAGCCCCTCAATGTCCTTCTTATCCCATGGCACCCAAAACTGAACCCAGTACTCAAGGTGTAGCCTCCCAGTGCTGCGTACAGTGGGACAATCACTTCCCTAGTCCTGCTGGCCACACTATTCCTGATCCAGGCCAGGATGCCTCTGGCCTTCCTGGCCACGCTGCTGGCTCACGTTCAGCAGGCTGTCCGCCAGCACCCCCAAATGCATGAATGAAAATGACAGACACACTGAAGAGATCTGTCTCTGACTTCATAGAGCAAAGAAGCAAACGGTATACATGAGGTTTCCAATGGGCTGTATTTAGCCAAACCTAAACAAACTCACTGAAGTTAAACAGCTATTATTGAAATATTTTTCTACAATACCCTGCACCATTATGGTGTTTGCCCTTCGCAGAGATGTCTTATGCAGGAAGACCCACACAGACAGAAAACTGACACGCTATACTGCATTTGTTTCACTTGCTGCTCACTCGATAACCGAATTATTATTAATCTCACCTATGAGATGCCCCCACTCTTACCTGGCACCCCTGAAAGCTACGCACCGATTTAACAGGAGACTGCAAAGGAACACCAAGGTTTCCAATTTGCTGCTCACTTCTCGATAGGGGAATTATGCCCTGAAGCACTATGAAAATACAGTGAGAGAGGTGAAAGATGAGGAAGCGTGAGAAAACCCTCATTATCGTGTTAGCTATTAGAATGAGCTTTTGCAGCAGCTTTTTTTTTTCCCACCAGTCTGGTTCTAGATGTGACTTAGCAGATGTCAGACGTTCCTATCCTACCCTGCTATCGCCCAGTTTTCGGCTATGTTACTGCTGATAATTTTGGCCCACGTCTCTAAGGACTGCCAACACGGGGCGGGGGGGGGGAATGGTCTCTTCGCTTGACTGCTGTCCAAACGCTCTTGGTGAAGTGCCAGATAGGGCAGAACTGACTGTTTATCAGTTTCAGAGATTACAGCTCCCCGGCTACTTGTTCCCACCCTGAAGCACTTGCACCGAAGCAGATGAAGAGCACTCACAAGGCAGCGACAGTAACTCCAAAGGTAGTTAGCACCTGTCTGGACTACCCTGCATGATTCAGCAAGGATGCTGAAGGACAATCATGGGCTGAGTCATGCGCCTGTCCACACCAGGGAAAAAGAGCAGCAGCTGTCAACAGAGGAGCCATAAAATCTTGAAGGCTTGCAGCTGTTTCTCATATGAAAAGTATCTGACCACAGATGAGGTGCAGACAAATTTATTTTTCCCCTTCTCTTCCCATTATACCGAGTCCCTCCTGAGAACATACCAAGACCACAGCCTTCGACCAATTTCTACAGAATTCCCCATCTTCTGTTATGACTTATTAAAAAAAAAAATTAAACCTACCCAAAAGCAAAACCCCAAAGACCAACAATCCCCCCCTGCTTCTCATCCCTACTGAATTTATCAAATTTATCCCTGCTATTTAGGCTTCTCTCTGAACCTCGCCCCTCCAGCTCCTGCCATTTACAAGATATCCCCAAACTCTTCAAAGGGCCAAGAGCTCCACCGTGCTCTCCCCAGTCTCATCTCATTTAGCCTAACTCTGCTCTCACCACGGCTGGCTTCTCCCTTCAATTTCCGTCTTTAGGTATCACAGAAGTAAATGACCCTCTATCATTCCACCACCTTTTACTTCTAAAGTCAATGAATTATGTTTCCTCTCCTCCAGCTAATCCCAGACAGGGATCAGCGTACAAAGATTATGCCACAAAATAGGTTTTTGCTTCAGGGGCAAGAAGACAGGGGCAAGAAGGTGGGTGGGTGGATGGACGGATGGTGGGATGGATGGATGGGGGGAGGGGTGGGGGTTGGGCGAGGGTGGTCGTGGTATCAATCCAAAGCTCATGTCCCCATGAGATGGAGCAAGACCCACCTTGTCTGAAGTAGTCTGGAAATTTTGGCTTTCCTCTTAATT
>JAAGNO010016970.1:0-11035 GCA_033439905.1 Ceryle rudis | reverse complement strand
AGCTCCATCACCCACTTCCTCCTCCTGGTTTTCACAAACAAACGGGAGCTGCAGCTCTTGACCTTCTGGCTCTTCCTGGGCATCTACCTGTCTGCCCTGCTGGACAACAGCCTCATCATCACCACCATAACCTAGAACCACCACCTCCACACCCCCATGTACTACTTCCTCCTCAACCTCTTCCTCCTCGACCTGGCATCCATCTCCACCACTGTGCCCAATGCCATGGACAATTCCCTCCGGGACACCAGGGACATCTCCTACACAGGATGCGCTCTCCAAGTTTTTCTGTTTGTCTTTTTATTTGCAGCAGACTTTTATCTCCTCACGATCACGTCCTATGACTGTTAGGTTGGCATCTGCAAACCCCTGCACTATGGGAGCCTCCTGGGCAGCAGAGCTTGTGTCCACATGGCAGCAGCTGCCTGGGCCACTGGGTTTCTCACTGCTCCGCTGCAGATGGCCAATACCTTTTCCCTGCCCCTCTGCCAGGGCAATGCCCTGCACCAGTTCTTCTTTGAAGTCCCCCATATCCTCAAGCTCTTTTGCTCACACTCCTACTTCAGGAATGTAGGGCTTCTCATGGTCAGTGTCTGTTTAGCATTAGGGTGTTTTCTTTTCCTTGTGCTGTCCTATGTGGAGATCTTCAGGGCCGTGCTGAGGATCCCCTCTGAGCAGGGACAGCACAAAGCCTTTTCCACCTGCTTCCCTCACCTGGCCGTGGTCTCCCTTGTAATCACTACTGCCATGTTTGCCTACCTGAAGCCTCCCTCCATCTCCTCCCCATCTCTGGATCTTCTGGTGTCAGTTTTGTACTCGGTGGCGCCTCCAGCAGTGAACCCCCTCATCTACAGTGTGAGGAACCAGGAGATCAAGGATGCCCTCAGGAAACTATATAAATACACATTTTCCCAGCATTAACAAGGTGCCACCATCACCATGTGACTCCCAGGAACTCAGTTACATGCCCGACTCTCTTTCCCTCTTCTGGTCCTTTATTTTGGTATTTGTTTGTTAACCTTGTGATAATATTAATTGTAATTAAATATTATTCATCCAACTTCTTTATTTTAGAACCCTTTTATGTCTGTCAAAGGAAGGTTCTTTGCATGGAGAAGGAACCCATCACGTGATCATTTTCCTCTGCTCTCACTCTGAGCTCTCCTCTGGAGCTGGGGGCCCAGCCCTGGCAGCAGGAGGGTTCAGGAGCCCAGGGCCCAGCTGGCCCAGGGCCCAGCAGCCCCGGGGGCCCTCGGGCTGTCCCTCACTGCCTCGGAAGCTCTGCCCCTGCTGCTGTGAACTGGGGTTGCTGCTGCCCTGAAGCCATAGCCAAGGACAACAGCAGGAACTGGCTTTCCAGGGCTGGTCTCTCCTCCCTGCTGCACTGTTCTTCTGGGCCCTTGTGTTTGTGTTACCGCCAAGCTCTTGTGTCACTTCTGACAGTCCCGTGTGTCCACAGTGGCATCCCTGGGGCTGTGGGCAGGAGATGGCCATGTGACCCACTGTGTCAGATCTGGCCTCCATGCAAGCGTGAACAAAGGGTCTTCTCATGGCAGGGCCAGAGGCTGGACACACCTTCCAAAGCCGGTGCCAGGAACACACCCAAGGAGCTGACACTTCCAAAAGACTTTTATTTTTCTGGGTTTCTTGATGGATTCAGGAAGACAATCTCAGAGTCCCAAAGTGGTGTATTAGAGACCAAGGGATTGATAAACACCTCCCTTGTTGGTTTCACATGTTCACACAGACAGCAACTGCTCTTTGGTTGCTCTCCCCAGCACTGCCCCAGCTGCAGTTAGTATAATGGCAGATGTCATCCTGCAGAGGTATCAGGAGGTGCCTGGAGAGCTCAGGGGATCTCCAGGGACAGTGGATGAACAGTGTGTGTGGGCACTGGTGATAAAACAATTCACCATCCAAGGTGGAATGACCTGGTGGAAAAGGTGAACCTGAGGAGCCCATGGGCAAATAAAAGCCCTGCAATGCCAGGAGAGGCTGTGAGGAGCCAGCAGGCAAAGGGACACAATGCTGGAGAGTGGGTCAGGGCAACCTCTTGAAAGCACCATGAGCTCGATCTCGTGCAGCTCCCCCCTGCAGTTTGTGCCATTGGAGACATCTCCTGGTCCTGCCCTGCCTCTTTGTTGGCCCTTGAGACATCAAGGGAAGATGGAAAGGGCCTCAGCAGCAAGGAACCCCATCTGCCTGAGTCTGCTTCCCACCCCCACCAGCATGGCAAGTGGAGGGTCACCCAGTGGCCCCAGCGCACCATTGTCCCCTCCCTCTGCACAGCAGCACCACAAGCTTGGGGCCCTGCAGGGAGCGTGGGGGGGGAGGTGGGAATGGTTGGCCAGGCCAGCACGGACACATTGACCTGGGCAAGGCTCTCTGGGGAGCAGGGATGGCTCTGGAGAAGAGTGAGGAGCATTTCTGTGCCTGCAGGAGGAGTCCCTGAGCAGAAGAAAGCTCCTTCTGAAGGCAGTAGGTCAGGGCAGCTGCTCTGTGCCCTGCCCAGGACTCTGGTGCTGTCTGGGCAGAGGGGCTGGCGCTGAGGGGCACAGGCCACCTGGGGGGGGCGCATCTCCTGGACCAGAGACCAGGAGTTCTGCATTTTCCTGGACCTCCATTTCCTCCTGCCATGGTCAACCTCCATCCCTAGGCCCGCTGTGGATACTGAGACCCTTCCCTGCCCCAGCAGCTGCTGTGCTCTTCAGAGGGGCTGGAGCTGCAGGGTGAGTGCCCAGAGCCCTGCAGCACCCTGTGCTGGGCACTGCCATGGGGCCAGCTCAGACTGGGCTACTCTGAGAAGGAGTTTAGCACCCAAGGGGGCCCTTTCTGCACCTCCTGACTCAACGGGAGGGTGTTCCTGGCCGCTCTGTCTTGGCCTCTCCTCTCTGCAGTGAATAATCTCATGTTCTTTGCCACCGAATCCTGTTAAACCACTGTCACATTTACCATCACACTTTGTGAAATCGCTGATTTAGATCAATGAGCATTTTGCTGCTTTTCTCTCAGGAGTGACGTGTATCACTCCACCGCAGGAGACAACAGTGACAAGTTGTACCCTGCACCCTGTTTTGGCTGTGGGTGTTTTTGGTGGGGGAGCAGCTGAGACATCATCTTCTGGCCCTTGCCACCTATGGAGGGCTTTGGAGAGGCCTGTGCCTCCCCGATCCCACCAGCACAGGGTGGATGGAGACCCTAAACAGACAAGGAACAAGAGGTGGCCACCAGCCCCACCAGGTTCCCTGAGCTGAGGCTCTGCTCAAGCCACTGGTGATGGTGTCAGGAGAAGGACCAGCAAACAGTGTGAGGGTAAAAATGTCATTGCTCCAGCAGGGACTCCAACAGCCCTGCCCATGCTTGTCCAGCTCAGACACCCCTATGTGCTGTCACAGAGGGTGCAGGTTGGGAAGGGCCGTGAAGCAGATCATTGAGGCATCCATTGAATGCTCATGGCTCCTGCCTCCCTTGTTCTCTGGGGACAGGAATGACAGTCACCTCCTTCAGTGGGACAGAGCACTGAGGTGCCCCTTTGGCTCACCTGGCTCCTGCTTCCCTCCTTATTGCCTTGAGAGATCAGTCAACCCTCTCCTGACCTGGTGCACTGGGACTTGGGTTGAGGCCCACAGGAGGACACGAGGACCCAAGGATCCAGCTGTGGCCATGTGCAGCTGAAGGAAAAATACCATGACCCTCGAGTTCTGCTCAGGCACAAACCCGAACATTGCAACACTCGGGATAGGCCAAAATGGAAGAGGATCTGACAAAGGTCCATTAGTTCGGACCCTAGAAATAGTGACCCAAAATGAGACCCTTGGAGCTCTCCTGGAGCTCATGGGGCTGCATCTTGCACCTCCCTCAGTTGGGACATCTCTCAGGACCACCTGATAACCAAGTGGGCACAAGGCCTGGGTGAGACCACCCCCTTGAGATTCAACTCCCACCCCCTGAGAAATGATGATGCCTTGTCTCTATTTTCTCTAACCTCACAGGGGAAATTCTGACTATAGGCCAGCGTCTTCTACCCTCCTCTCCACCCACCTGGGTGTTTGGTTTGGTGATTTGCTTCTCTGGATGTGGGCACCTCCGTATTTCACTGGCCAAGTAATTCTGTGTCCATGGGCTTTGTGTCCATGCAGAGACACACGGTTTGGTTGGAGACACCTCACAGTGAGTCAGTCTGAATCTTGTCACCGTCGGTTCTGTTGTTAAGTCGCTGGTTGGATTAGAACATCTTCTCCTGAATCACCTCGTTCATTTCCAATTGCCCAATGATGAAGTGCTGCTAAAATCCAACATTTTCAACTACCTCTCACCATCAATAAATCTGAAATTGATGCTAACTCATGACCATGTCAGAACAAGCTGCTTATACCATGTGCTTAATTTGTCTCACCTTTCATTTATTTTTGCCAATCCAGGACACAAGGACCATCTCTAAGTCATCTTCTCAGCTGCAGACTGTCCAGGCAAAGGCCCCTCCAATCATCCTCCACTTTTCTCCTCCCCTTATTCTTTCTTCACTCAGACTTCTCTCACCTCTGCAGCTGTTTTGAGATTCAGGGAGCAAAAGCTGACCTGTCTTTCAATGGCCTAAAGGTCTCCTCAGAAAACACTTTAATTGTGTTTCTATCCATCCTTTTGTATCTACCTCCTGAAAATATTCCTCATCAGATTGTCCCTTGTAGAGAGGCAACCTCATGAGAGGCATCTTGTCCTGAGCAGATAGTTACAGAGGGTGTTGGATTGGTTATGAAACTTTAAAATACTTTAATTGTCTTTGTTTACAAAGAGGAGAAATTCTCTGCCCATGTGCAGCCAGTTCTCTGAGGGGAGCAGGTGGGAGCTGGTGCCATGGAGCTGCAGAGAGCAGGGAAGTCTGAGGCAAGAACAGGGGTGTCAGTCCCAGGTGGCCAGTGACAGGAATGGGGAGGTTGGGGAGGTGTGGAACCAAGGTGCCCCTAGAGTGTCAGCCCTCAAGGGACAGCTTCTGCTACCAGTCCAGACCACCTGCAGAGACCCCCTGGATCACTACACTTGGAGAATGACCCTGTCACCTCTTCTCTAAACAGTAAATGAATACCAAGTATTCTTTAAAAGAACATTATTTCTCTTAGGTACAGTATGAAATGTTCCTCCTTAAGCACACTCTGGAACAACCCCAAGGAGCTGGACAGAACTGGAGAATTGAGCAAATTTACAACAAGATGAACAGCTGGTGAGGGCACCTGGGGCTCATCACACTATGATAAACTCCAATTAGCTTGACAAGTCTTGAGGAGTTGAGGACAATCTCAGGCAGACACACAGCTCCTTAGGGTTTCTTTATTTTAAGGAACCCCAGTGGGTCTTGGGGCTGAGTCCATGAGCCTCAGGTACTGAGATAAGATTGAAGAAACTGCTCAAGCAGCCAGAAGCAAAGCCCAAGGTGCCTTAAAGCCTTGACTGGCCCCACTGAGGGTTGTTACTGAGAAAGGTTCCTCAGAGGCTCATTAGAGCAGATCGTTGGAGGTTGGGATTCCAGGCAGTCAAAAGCAAAATGCATCTGAGAAAACTCTGGGTTTGACTGATGAAGAAGCAAGGCCAAGCCTTGACCCATAGTCCTTCAGATGTCAGATTCTGCCCTTCACGCCTGGCTAGGGATCTTCGTGGTGACAAGGGCTATGGGGTGACCAGTGACAAGGGTAGGAAAGCTCTATGACACCTCCATCCTCCCCAAGCAGGGGTAGGAGGAAACAAAATCCAGAGCCTCAAAAGGCCATGAAATAATGTTTTTTTCAGATGGTTTGTGTGATCTTCCTGCACTAGGAAACCTCTGCAGTGAGCTGTGCAAGGCTTGCAGACCTGAGGGACTTCACAGGGTGAGACGTGGCTGGTCAGTGTGTTAATGAGCCCCATGGAGTATTTGGGGCTGAGTCCCTGGACCTCAGGGACTGTCAGGAGATGGAACAAACCTCTCAAAAGTCCAACTCAGAAGCAAAACCTAAAGCAGCTCTGTACATTAATGGGTCCCACTGAGGGTCGTTACTGACAAATGTTCCCCAGGGGCTCGTTAGAGCAGAGCATTGGAGGATTCCAGGTAGACAAAGGCAAAATGCAGCCGAGAAAACCCCTGGTTTGGCTGAGGAAGCAGAAAGGCCAAGGCCTGACCACAACCCTTGTGCAAGGAGTCAGGTCCCTTGGGGCCTATCATCCTGGCCAGAGCCCTTGGCCATCTCTCCTGCAGACTCTCCTCCACTGTCCCCTGCCTGCACCTCTTGCCCTTCAGGCTGCTGACACCCATCTCCCTTTCCCACCCAGCTCTCACCCGGACATTTCTAGACCTTCCCTCCTCTCTCTCCACCCTGCACTGGCTCTGCCTTGAAGCACAAAGCCAGGGGCTGATCCAGACTCCCTTGTGGTCACCTCTTCCACCACAGGACTACTTTCTGAGTGACATTTCTTTTCTTCTCACCTCCAGTTTGAACTTCCAAAGCTGCACTTTCTGGAGGTTTCCTTCTCTGCCCACTGCCAAGAAAAGCTCAATGTGAGGGGAACTCACTCACAAGCCACAGTGCAGATCATCAGGGGCTGGGTGGTGGTGAGACGTCAGGTCACGTCACTCAGCTGGGTCCCACCTGGGTCCCCAAACTGTTGCAGAAAGTGACAAGTGGGTTGTGCCACCCGAGGCCTGAGGCTGGGGCACCAAGTGCAGAATCTCGAGGATGAAGATTCAGTCACGTACCTGCCTTCAACTCTCCAGGTCCCTGCTTCTGCCTCACGTCCTACTGAGCTGTGACATCCCAAAACCCTACATGAGTCGAGTCCTGGTCCTTGCTCATCTCCTACTCATCCCCCTGTGTCATCACAAATGCCTGCACAAAATAGGTCCCTGCCCCATGCCCTACTCATCTATCTGTGACATCACAATCCCCACCCCCCCAAAAAAAAGGTGATTTCTTCTGTCTCATCTCCTACTCATCCATCTGTGACATCACAACCCCCCCCACAAACCATGTCCCTGGCCTGCCTGGTATTTTAATCATGGAGCGGGGACATCCGAAATCCCTCACAAGCCATGGGCCTTTTTCTGCCCCATCTCCTACTCATCCATCTCTGACATCACAAACCCCTGAACAAGCTGGGACCTTCATCCTCGCCAATCACCTACTCATCCAGCTGTGACATCAGAAAGCCCTGCACCAGCCAGGGGGCTCCTCCTGCTCCATCTACTATGAATCCCACTGTGACATCACAAGCCCCTGCAATACCCAGTTCCCTGCCCCAGATTGTTAGTCATAGAGCTGTGACATCAAAAAACCCTACAAAAGCCAGGGCCCTGCTCCTACATCATATCCTATTCATCTGTGACATCACAAAACCTTGCATGAGCTGGGTCCTGGTCCTACTCATCCACCTGTGACACCACAAACACCTGCGCAAAACACGTCCCTGCCCCTATTCCTATTCATGGAGCTGTGACATCACAATGCCTGCAAAAATAGGAGGGTTCTCCTGTTGTAAGGGTGGTTCGATAATACTTTGATCGATGGTCACCAATAGCGTGATTCACGCAGGCCTGCTGTGGGAACTGGCAGGATGGGTACAGAGCTGCAAGGGAAAGTTTCTGTTCTTCTTATCAAAGGAGACAGGAGCAGACACCTACGTTGTGCAGGGGGATTCTGACGTCATCCTGGGATGATCTGTAAATTGACAGGAGCAGAGCCCTGCGTTATGCAGGGGATCGTGACGTTACAGGTTGTTGATCAGGAGGTAGGACAGGAGCAGAGCACTGGGCTGTACAGGGGTTTTGACGTCACACATGGATGATCTGGAGGTATTACAGGAGCATAGCCCTATGTTCAGCAGGGTGTTGTGACGTCACTAGAGGATGATCTGGAGGTGGGACAAGAGAAGATGCCTGGTTTGTGCAGTGGTTTGTGATGTCACAGGTGGATGATATGTAGATTGGACAGGAGTAGAGCCCTAGTCTGTGCAAGGGGTTGTGACCTCACACGTGGATGATCAGGAGGTATGACAGGAGCAGAGCCCTGGCTTGTGCAGGGGAGTGTGACGTCAGCCTGGGATCATCTCTAAATGGGACAGGAACAGAGCCCTGGGTTCTGCAGGAGGTTTTGACATCATAAAGGTATGATCTGCAGGTGAGTGTGGAGCAGAACCCTTCTTTGTGCAGAGGATTGTGACGTCACCACTGGATGACCTTGAGGTGTACGGGAGTAGAGCCCTGGGTTGTGCAGGGGTTTGTGATGTCAGAGATGAATGATCTATAGTTGTGACAGGACCAGAGCCATGGGTTGTGCATGTGTTTATGATGTCACAGGTTGGCAATCTGGAGGTGACACAGAAGCATAGGTGTTGTTTATGCAGTGGTTTGTGACGTAAGCACTGGATGATCTGGAGATGGAACAGGAGCAGAGCCATTGGTTGTGCACGGTGTTGTGACACGAAAGGTCAATGATCTGGAGGTTTGACAGGAGGAGAGCCCTGGGCTACAGAGGGTTGTGGTGTCACAGGTGAATAATCTGGAGGTGGAACACGAGCAGAGTACTGTGTTGTGAATTTCATTCTGATGTCACAGATGCATGATCACGGGGTGGGAGAGGAGCAGAGCTTTCGATTGTGCAGGGAGTTGTGATGTCACAGGTCAATTAGATGGTTGTGGGACTGGAGGATATGACTGAGTTGTGCAGGGGTTTATGACATCACAGGTCAGTTGTCAGGAGTTGGGACAGGATAAGAGCCCTGGGTTATCAAGGGGGTTGTAACGTCAGAGGTGGATGACCTGGAAGTGGGAGAGAAGCAGAGCCCTGCGTTGTGCATGGGTTGTGACATCACCACTGGATGATCTGGAGGTAGAACTGGAGCAGAGCCCTGGGTTGTTCGGGAGGTTTTGACGTCACAGGTGGATAATCCGGAGGTGGGACAGGGGCAGACCACTGGAATGTACAGGGGTGTGTGATGTCAACATCATGATGATCTGGAGGTGGGGCAGGTGTAGAGCTGTTGTTTGTGCAGGGTGTTCTGATGTCACCACTGGATGATCTGGAGGTGGGACAGGAGCAGAGTCCTGGTTTGTGATGGGGTGTGTGACATCACCCCGGGATGATCTGTAAAAAGGAAAAGGAGAGGAGCACTGGGTTGTGCAGGGGATTGTGACGTCACAGGTGGATGATCTGGAGGTGGGAGTGGAGCAGAGCCTTTCTTTGTGCAGGGGATTCTGACGTCACCACTGGATGATCAGGAGGTGTACAGGAGTGGAGTTCTGGTTTGTGCAGGAGGTTGTGACATCACAGGGGGATGATCTGGTGGTGAAACAGTAGCAGAGCCCTTTGTTGTTCAGGGGATTGTGACATCACAGGTGGAACATCTAGAGGTGGGACAGGAGCAGAGCCCTGGGTTGTGCAGCTCTTTGTGATGTCACAGGTCTGTGATCTGAAGGTGTACAAGAGTAGAGTCCTGGGTTGTGCAGGGGGTTGTGACGTAACAGGTGACTGATCTGGAGGTGGGACAGGATTAGAGCCCTGGGTTTGCAGTGGGTTGTGACGTCACGCGCAGATGATCTGGAGGTGGAATAGGAGCAGAGCCCTGGGTCGTGCAGGGGTTTGTGACATCACTGGTGTATGACCTGGAGCTGGGACAGGAGCAGTGTCTTCGGTTACGCAGGAGGATGTGAGGTCACCAGTGATTGAAATAGAGGTGGGATAGGAGTATAGCCCTTGGTTTGTAGGGTGTTGTGATATCACCTAGGATTGGTCTGGCGGTGGTACAGGAACAGAGCCTTGGTTTGTCCTGGGTGTTGTAATGTCACGGGTGAATGATCTAGAGGTGGGACAGGAGAAGAGCCCTGGGTTATGCAGGGGATTGTGACGTCACAGGTGCATGATTTGGCCAGGAGAGAGCTCTGTATTGTGCACGGTGTTGTGAACCCACAGGTGGGTGATCTGGAGGTGGGACAGGAGCAGAGCCCTTGGTTGTGCAGGGGGTTGTGATGTCATATATGTATGATCTGGAGGTGGGAGCGGAGCAGAGCCCTTCTTTGTCCAGGGGCTTGTGATGGAACCACTGGATTATCTGGGGTTGGTACAGGAACAGAGTTCTGGTCTATGTAGGGGATTGTGAGGTCACCAGAGGATGATTTGGAGGTGGGACAAGAGCAGAGCCCTTGGTTTTGTAGAGTGTTGAGACATCACCAGGGAATGATCCGGTGGTAGGACAGGAGCAGAGCCCTGGGTTGTGCAGGGGATTGTGACGTCACAAGCTGGTGATCTGGAGGTGGGACAGGAGCAGAGCCCTGGGTTGTGCAGGGGATTCGGACGTCATAGGTTGGTGATCTGGAGGTGGCACAGGAGCAGAGCTGAGGTTTATGCAGTGGGTTGTGACGTCAGCATTGAATGATCTGGAGGTGGACGAGGAGCAGAAGCCTGGTCTGTGCCGAGGGTTTAGATGTCACAGGTGGATGATCTGTAAATGGGACAGGAGCAGAGCCCTGGTCTGTGCAGTGTATTGTGATGTCACAGGTGGGTAATATGCAGGTGGGACAGATGCAGAGTCCTGGGTTCTGCAGGGGGATGTGTTGTCACCTGGGTATGATCTATAGGTGGTAAAGGAGCAGAGCTCTCGGTTGCTCAGGGGATTGTGACATAAGCGGTGCATGATCTAGAGTTGGAACAGGAGCAGAGCCCTGGGTTTTTCAGAGGGTTGTGACATCACTGGTGGATGATCTGGTGCTGGAAGATGATCTATGCCCTTGTTTATGCAAGGGGTCATGATGTCACCACTTGCAAGGTGGTTCAATAATACTTTGATTGATGGTCACCAATAGCGTGATTCACGCAGGCCTGCTGTGGGAACTGGCAGGATGGGTACAGAGCTGCAAGGGAAAGTTTCTGTTCTTCTTATCAAAGGAGAGCTGTGAGAGCTGCCAAGGGAGTTTCTGCTCCTCTATCCGAGGGACTAGGTCTTCTGATCAGAGGAGAGCTGGCAAGGCCTGTCTGTCCTTGAACAGGACGGTGGAGTTCATTGCCAAGCATGAGGC
>JAAGNO010016969.1:58668-73299 GCA_033439905.1 Ceryle rudis | reverse complement strand
GTCACCTGCCCTGTCTGCTCCTCCCTGCAGGTGCGGCCTTTCACTTTCCTGCACCCCCCAACGTGGTACACAAGATCCAGCAGCAGCCTTGGTCTGCACACCAATCCTTGGCAGTAACTCTAACCATGGGGTGTTATCACTGCAAGCAGCAGACACTGCCTGTGAAAACAGGCTGCTGACTCCAGACAGTGCAGTTAGTTAGAAGAACTGAGCTGAAAAGTAAAGAACAAGCTCTGTTCTCACCCAAACTAGGACAATATGTTCTAGTAACTTGTGTCCAGGATCATTCAGTTGACAGAGGTGTCCCCCATCCATAGTAATAAGTTCTGCTAGGAGGGCACCCAGCCCCAGAATAACTCCTGAAGTGTAGCTGGGCATTGGATGGGAGAGTTCAGGTCAGTATCATGCCAGTAATAATCCTGTAACAGCTGAATGATTGAGACCATTGATTCCCACAGCATGAAAACTTCGTGCTGGTTCTAACATTCTGCTAGTTACAATCGTATGAATAGGGGTTGTGGCTGTAGAAATTGAATTATGTACCTACACACGTATAAGGGTAGTGCTAAAGATTGCCACTGCCAACCTGCAAGCACAGTGCATCCACAACATCCAGAAAGCATTTTGTTGCCTTTTTTTTTTTTTTAGTTTTTTTGTAGTGGAGATATCTAGGATGTTTCTCATAGACTGTACTTGCCTGTTAGCAGTGCATCTCTATCAAGAGTCTTTATGCAGCATTTTTTTTTTTTTGTCTGCTACCTCGACTCCACTCTCTGGGAACCAAGATCCAGTCTTGAATGTGGCACCACTTAAGTATGAGGTTTGTCTTAATATTCAGGTGTCTGGCCTTACCTGATGATAGTTTAGTGCAAAGACTCATCTCCTGGGTCTTTGGAACATTTCCCATCCTATGCTACTTACTAAGGTAGTTAGGTTTTTTAATCTCTCAAGATGCTTCTCGGGTGTGGTTTTTGCTGGGTTTTTTTTTGTTTGTTTGTTTGTTTTCCCTGCCCACTTTGATGACAGAAGTCTAGGCAACAGTCTTTGTCCAGGCACATAACTTTTACTTGGCTGGAACTGATTTAAACAGTCATAGAGTGCATTATTACATGTACTGCTTTCCCATACCAGGGCAGAACTTGTTGGTATAAATTGGAACCGGGTTACTCTGCTCCTGCCTTGCTACAACTTCCCTTCAGGTAGTTGTACAGAGCAATAAAGTCTCCCCTCAGCCTTCTTTTCTCAAGGCTAAACAGCCCCAGGTCCTTCAGCCTTTCCTCATAAGAGACATGCTCCAAACCCTTTACTAGCTTGGTAGCCTGCCTCTGTACCCTCTCCAGCACCTCAACATCCCTTCTATAGAGAGGGGCCCAAAACTGGACACAGTATTCAAGGTGCAGTCTCACCAAAGCTGAGTACAGAGGAATGATCACATTCCTGCTCCTGATGCCTACACTATTCCTGATACAGGCCAGGATGCTGTTGGCCTTCTTGGCCACCTGGGCACACTGCTGGTTCATGTTCAGCCTGCTGTCAGTCAGCACCCCCAGGTCCTTCTCTGTCTGACATCTCTCCAGCCACTCTTCCCCAAGCCTGTAGCACTACTGGGGGTTGTTGTGGCAGAAGTGCAGGACCCGGCATTTGGCCTTATTGAAAATCATGGAATTTGCCTTGGCCCAGCGATTCAGCCTATCTAGATCACTCTGTAGAGCTTCCCTACTCTCAAGCAGATTGACATTTCCACCCACTTCCACTTCCTTCTGTACTTGGCACTGGTGAGGCCACACCTTGAATACTGTGTTCAGTTTTGTGCCCCTAACTACAAGAAGGACATGGAGGTGCTGGAGTGAGTTCAGAGGACAACTAAACTGGTGAAGAGTATAGAGAACAAGTCTTATGAGGAATGGCTGAGGCAACTGGGACTATTTAGTCTGAAGAAAGGGAGGCTGAAGGGAGACCTTATCACTTTCTACAAGTACCTCAAAGGAGGCTGTAGAGGGGTGAATGCTGGCCTCTTCTCCCAAGTAACAAGTGATGGGACAGGAGGAAATGGCCTCAAGTTGCACCAGGGAATGTTTAGGTTGGACATTAGCATTTTTTCGCAGAAAGGGTTGTCAGGCCCTGGAACAGGCTGCCTAGGGAAGCAGTTGAATCACCATACCTTGCTGTGTTTAAAAGTCATGTAGATATGGTGCTTAAGATCATGGTTTATCAGTAAACATGTAGAGCAGGGTTATTGGTTGGACTTAATGATCTTGAAGGTCTTTTCCAACCTAGATGATGCTATGATTATATTCTATGATAAAAATGCTGATTTTACACCTTGGTCCCAAAGAAGAGAGCCCCTGGGAGTACATTCTAACTGTCATAACTCAATGATGTTTTCTAAAATCTCAGTGTAAATATATGTGTCTAGCTCATGCATGGTACATGATTTTTATGTGCAACATGTCCTTAAATGTCAAATGTGGCTTCTGGTCACTGTAGTTAATATATGTCTACAGGAAGAAGAAATTCTACTGCGTAATTTTGTAGAGCAAGAAATCTGATGTTGGAGCAATGTAAATTGCCCGTATTAAATAGACTAATAAAGGTTCTAGGATAACTTTTGTAGCTTTACGTGGAAGAAAGTGTACTAGGAATAGAATTAAATAATTTTATCCTTCAAAACACTACTTTTTTTTTCTTTTTTTTCTCTCAAGTAGATGGTAAACTAAAATTAATACCTGTAAACTTGAGTAAGTGGGACTTCCATGTATGCTATGAATTAGATACTCAGAGACCATTGACATGGATTAGTCTTCCCTTACTTTTTAATGAGTTTGGATTGTCATTTTAGGTGAGCAACGAGCTAACCTTGCTGCATAAGAGAGCACCTGCAACAGAACTGTGGTTTTCTGACAGGTTTTTTTTTTCTGCTAGTGATTTCCTTCAATTGTCACTATCTGTTTTCTGTGACAGAATACAAGAGACTGATTTCATTCTGGACTGTAAGAGAAAAAAAGTTATATATCACTGAAGGAGACTGAACATAATGCACTATTTTAGTAGGTTTTATAGACCTGACCTGCTCATACCAGTCTAAATTAAAGTCTGCAAGCTCAGCCATTCCTGAGATCTATGCTGCTGTGTTTTACAATGATTACAATGACACATTTTAGTTTTTTCTCTTTGTTCCATTGAGATGATGTTTTGGGTTTTGGTGGGTGGCAGAAATGCTTGAGCTGCCTCAGAATCCTGAGGTCTCATTATATTTTCAGAATGACACTGTCATTTTGTGGGATTAGCCCCAGCAGAAATACATGAGAATGTGCAAAGTTTCATTTTAAAATTGCCTTGGCAGATGAGCGTAATGCAGCATTTCTTATTTTCATGCCTCAGTAATTATTAGTGTACTCATTTTGATGAAAGTCTCATGTCACTTCTGTGATGGGCATAGGTTGGGTGAGGAATACCTGAATTGGAATATGGATAAACTTTTCTTGATGGATTAAGAAAGCACCTGGAAAGGGTGTTTTAAGCCTTTATGGTAAGCGGTGCTGCTGGGATCCAGCAGGGTGCAGTCTCTGAACACCATTGAAGGCAAGGAGGACTGCCTTGCTTTAAGAAAGCTGTATTAACAAGATTTCCATCTCAAGCTTTTAAAGTCTGTATTTCAAAACCTCCACAAAGGTAATTGTAATGATACGGCTAAGAATAAGAACATTGTTATAGGGCTGCACGCTTTGCTGGGGTAATTCTAGTCTCTGCATGGTAGTGTGTTATTGTGCCTGTTCTTTGAGAGTACTTAAACCTTTTCTGAAAGTGAAAAAGCTGAAGTATTTGAACTTTCAGAAAACTGATATACATATAGAGTTTTTTCACTTGCAAATGTAAAATGAGAGGTGCACACCATTTTTTTCAAAATGCATGTTCAGAGAGCACTGATAATCATACTGACAGAAGGAAGGGGAACACTAAAAATCAGCTAGTTCAAAACAGATCAAGTATTGGCTAATAACATTGCATCTTCTCTATATTTTATAATTAACGGATGCTGTAACTGAGCCAAATTATTCTCTTCTCTCTTCCTACCCACGCCTGCTGTCCTATCTGTGTTCCTCGATACAGATGTTCAGCAGAAACAATGCAACTGTCCAAACAATAAGTCTAACCATCTGCTAAGCAGTCAACATGTTTGGCAGGGGAGGCAAGCTGCAGTGGGGTGCTGTTGTGAGTCCTTTGCTTTTACCTCACTCTTTTTATGTTCTAATATTTGTGTGCCTTCCTTCCCATTGTCCCCTCCCATGAGTATTTCTGAGTAAAGCAAAGTGAAAAGTTAGTTTCTTGGGGTTTTTTTGTGGGGTTTTTTTGGGTGTCTTTTGTTTGTTTGTTTTGTTTTGTTAATGGCTTAGATGTATGTTTCAGGAGCCTGCCAACACTAATTTAATATAGTATTTTGTCCTGGCTGCCATCTCCCTACCAGGAACTTCCAGGAACTCCTGGGAAACTTCTGCTTCATGCCAATTACAGCCTGTTAGAGTTGTGTTTCTAGCATGTTTTTCAGTCGGATTCATTTTTCCTTTTCGGAACCTTGCAATTATCTTATGCAAAATGGTGCAATTAGAGAATTAGGGTAGCACAGTGTATCTTACCAGACTGCTAACACTTTGCTCCCACCATATCACTGCATTTTGTTCAGCAGATTTCCCTAGCCTTCAGCACTGATCAGGTGGTTATAGATGGAGGACCTTCTCAGTGCAGGATAACTCTAGCCTTTCAAGTCTACTTGCAGCTCTTCTTTGCTTCCCAGCAGCAGGGTATGGTTTCAAGGCGCAGAGCAGCATTATGTGTTAAAGAATGGCCCCTGTAAGGTGCAAGTCTACAGGTTCTATCTCACCGCTTCTCGCTATAAGAAACAGCAAGCAGAGAGATCCAGAGCAGCAGAAGGGAGAGGCAATGAGAAAGAACACCTTTCTTTCAGTCACCTCTTCCTATGTGGTGACAGATAGAAATGTAAGTTTCATTCTTAGTGTCAACACCCTTACCAGCAATTTTTGTCCTTTCCCTTGTAATCTTAGTATGTGCTGCATTGCAGGCTCTGCAGTGCATTACTGGCATCTCCTTGCAACTAAGACTGAATAAGGGAGGCAGAGGGGTTAAACTGGGGTTTAACTGGGCTAAAATGTGAAAGAGCTGGCCCTCTGAGTCAGCTGCTTATTTGCACTAAAACTGAGTCAATTACCCAGATATTTTCCTATATCATTTGCCTGTGGAAACAAACAACACAAAAAATCTACAGTACCTGCAAGCAGTGTCCTTGGTCCTTCTAGAAACAACCCAGACCTCCCTTGAAACCCAAAGAGTTCTGTAGGATGCAACCATCTTCTGTTGAAACTTTTACTGTTGTGTCTGAGAAAACCCTTTCTAAGACATAGCATCTGGCCAGAGACTGTGGCTGTGAGGAAAAGGAAACAGAAATGTCTGAAGTTCCAGCAACATCTGCTTTAAATCACAGGATACCTTAATGACCCTTCAGGACACTCAGTACTTAAGGTCTTTAAAGTTTTTGATGGCAACCTCACATGTGCAGCCTGTCAGCACAGCTCAGTAACGTTATAACACTTCTTTTGGCTGCATGGACTATGACTTATCCCTACTCTGACTCAAATATGAAGCTTGCAGAGAAGCTCTAGCTGCTATCTAGAGCCACTAAAGCATTGGGGAGCTGCCTACCTGCTCCTTTGCTGCAGCTCACAGCACCACAGAGCACTTGGTGGAAATGGTCATGATTGTCTCTGATCATGGATGCAAATATGGGGGGTGGGGGAGGAGGAGGTAGAGAGGACTGCGTCGTTCCTGTTGTCTTGCTTCCAGAAAGAGTTATTGATCTCAGTCAGGAGGCTGCATTGGGTGGGATTTGACAAATAAAAAAAAATAACAATGCCCCAGTTGAAGGGTTTTATAGGGCTTTATATTTCTGAGTTTTCAACAACTATGTCTGAAGCACTTTGAATTGTAAAAGCTCCTGGATATGTAGAGCACTCAACGTGTTGGTAGTGGAATGAAATCCTTTTCTGTTTACAGGAAAATATTATAATTTCTTTAAAGACCTTAAAAGCAGTTGGAACATGAGGACCCCAAAAAAATCTGTTACTCTCCAGAGCGTCCTCTGTGTCCTTTGTGTAAAGTAGGTATTTCCACCCTGAAGAACTCACCCTCTCCTAGTATCTCTGAAGACACAATATTAGGTTTGTGTGACTGGTGTGTGGGTTGTATGCTGTGCTCTGGCTAGTCATTGCCCCAGAAGCAGCTGGGTGGGGGTGGCCACAGAAGAATATTAAATGAAGGTAGTCCACAAAGATTAGAAAAGGCGATAATCACTTGATTTGCCTGGAGTAGAATCAAGCAATTTAAACAAACGTCTCTAATTTGTTATTATTATTTCCTTCAATAAGCAACATTTCAAAAGATATCTGGCATCCACTCAACAGAGAGGAAAACCTCTCTGATGTTACCACTGACTTTTGTTTCACTAAAATGCAATTTTCTTGCTATTTTAAACAAGAAACAAAACTCAAAATTCCAACAAGCTCTTGAGTACTACACAATGCCTGGCCTATTTCTTTTTGTGCATGGTGTCATGGCAACAGGATGAATTCAAAATTAATTGTAATCCAGGAAAGATGGCCTCTATTAATATTCTATGTTGGGTTTAGCCTGGCCTTGTGATTTTATTTCACTCAAACAATAACAAAGGTGCTTTTTGCAACTGATGATTTTACTCTCTGGTAAACAAACCTTGTGATCACTAATTTGAACATGTAGCAAGCTGCCACTGAAAACTACAGCTGAGAATTACGAAAAAAAAAAAAAAAGATAGGAGACCAAGAATATTCAAAACGAAAAGCAGAAAAAAGGTAGTGATTAAGAGAAACAGATCTTGTTAAACTTTATTAAACCCTATGAGTAAACCAAAGCATTTTCTTTTAAGTAGAAACATCTCAAAGAACATTGCTGATAACAACATCTCTAAAACATTTTCTTTATGGGCTTAGTACTCAGATATAAGAATGTGTTTCATCTGAAAATTGTTCAGTACCTGCCTTGTTATGATGATGCTTTAACATTAAAGACACTTTGATGGTACACAAAGACAAATCAATGAAAATTCAATTAGTCTTTCCTGCCTAAGAGATGGTTCACTTGCTCATTCAAATAGAAAGTCCCCAGTTCTTAATTTTTCTCTTCTGTTCTGCCTTGCTAAAAAGTCATATACTGCATACTTTTTCCAATACAAAGGGCTAAATTCAAGTTTTTAACCATTACATAGCACTATTGCAACTGGAAAGTCAGCTCTGCAAATCTTTACCAGCAAGGCTACTTTGCAGTTCCATCTGCAGATGTACTGTGCATGCTGTGAAGAGACCACTATAAGCATGAGAGCTTGTAAAGACTGAGATTTCCCTGCAGTCTCTGTTCTGCATAAACACAGAAATAACCTCTGTATGATGAATGAGCAACCCCTTTATGAGGTAGTTTCCTGAAAATCATGGGAGGTGTAAAGGTCTAAATAAAGTAAAAGGAAGTTCTGGATTCTTTATGACTACCTACTGGCTTTTGAACTATAAGCATCCATTTCTGCAAGTTTTCATTCATTATGAAGACCAAAATCAATGTATAAATAACACAAACCAAACAAACCAAGACTGAGATTCATAACAATCTCCAAAGGTAGGATTTCTGCATAAATAATAAATCTAACATGTTGCTTTTTTATTCCTTTGTTTGTACGAAATGTTTTGCATGCAGCTTATTTTGTTTGTTCTATGTCAGTCATCAATTACGTGGTCCAGGTATCAGGTAACCGCAAACAACCTAGCATTGACTCAACAGAATATTCTCTTTCTATTTAAATGGAAAGAAAAATGTTATTTTTTAATGGAACGGAAAGTTATATCCATTGGTGGGGAGGGAGACTTTATTTAGGTGTTACTGTACATTTAGATCTTGACTAAATGAAGAATGAAAGAGAAGACCTGGAACTAAAATGATAATCTCTCAGGAGTTAGGCAGTAGGCAGTCCTCAAGGCTTGTGACCATCACTGCTGTTCAAGCCTTTACATGCAGTCAGAGCTACTCAGAGGGTATTTGACTGTAAATCTCTCCACCCTTATTTCTCTCTATTGTACCTACACACTTTCTAGGAGTTAATGCACAAGATGTGCTGATGACAGTGGAAGTTCCAGAAAATTATGCCACCCCAGACTTTGGCATTGGTGTTATTGCATAACTAATCTCTGAATATTGTGACTAATTTCCATGTCAGAACAACAGCTACTCATTGCAACAATTGAGGAAGAACATGCAGGAAAAGTAGCAAGAAACACTGAACAACACATTGACATATGTCCTTCAAGCAGAGTGTTGAAGATTTGACCCACTTACCAGATGTATGAAAGAAGTCCATGCACCTTTCTTAATTCCTCTTGTCTCCACATATGGAGCATCAAAGAGATGAACAAATACTCTGTTAGACGTGTTTTTGAAGAAAGAGAGTTACTCAGTTCTTCAACAGAAATATTTTGGGAGGTGTAGACACTTCCCCAAATTGAAGGATGGAGATATTCCAGTATGTGATACCAGTTTAGGATCAGCTTTCTGAATAAACCTGGGAGGTTAAATTAGAGTGAATAAGAGACCAGGAAGCACCCAGATTCACTAGTCCACAGTTACTGTGAGGAGTAGCACTTTAGTTGTGTCTCTCTTTCTCTGTTTTGTACCTGTACTGCCTATAGCCAGCACTGTTTATAGCCACAGATGATACTGGAGGATTTATAACATCTGAATTGCTCTGGCATGTTTTAAGATAGTTCCACAAATAACTACTGCCATTTATTTTAGATACTGTTTTAAATGACTGTTTCTTTTATGCACAGACATAATGAGACCCAAGTTTTCTCTGTATGGACTGGCAAGCAAGCAGCACTGATATGTACCAGTAACCCCTCTCTCCCAGGGCCATGCTCCCACATTGTCACTTCTGAAAAATGTGGTCCCAGTTAGCAGAAAAGTGAGACCTTGCAGGCAGCTGAAGAGTCAATGTATGATTAATCCATAGTTAACCAGCAGTGGGAAAGCAGTAGGAGCGCAGTCACTTCCTGGATATGAGCAATGTTATGTCAGCTGAAAACTTGGCAGAGCAGATTCATAGTGGGAGCAAAGACAAAAGCTCAAAGAGTTAGGGGAGAGTCATCCAGTAGAATACAAGATAACACTGTATTTAATAAAAAAAAAGGTAAGCATGCAGCAGTGTAATTAAAATAACAACAGAGGCATGCAAATACAAGTGAAAGGAGAAAAAACAACAAATGCAAATTGAGCAGGTGTAAAATATTTCTGTGAAAAAACATACATATTTCTTTTCATAGAATACCTGTATGAGAGATTGTTCTTACTGTGTTTGATAAATTGTGTAGAGAAGTGAGTTTCAGGGCTAACTTTTACCTGCTATGCAAATGTACTCAAGCCAGGACTGCTGGCAGGATAGTTTCTCTCAAGGGTAGCAACACTTCTACCTGTCTAAGTATAAATAGACTTGCCCTCATTCATCATTCCATCCAGGGTCACCAAAGAGAGGGCATTTTCAATCTTCATACAGGGCAAGTTCAAGAACCAAAGCTTGTGATAATTTTAGCATCTCATAGCTTAACATTTATTAAGAATTATGTCAATATAAAGAATTATAAAGCAATTCCAAAGATGTCCGTAAGGAAGCTCTTCTCAACCACAGGGAATAAAACTGAATGAGATGGGTTTGGAAACTGAGAGGAATTTGACTCTGGCAGAAAGCAGACTGAAATCAGGGATTGGCATCATTTCAATTTTACCTGCCCAAATGAGAGGTTAAGAATGTGGGTAGGAATCTGATGGGAGCCAGAGGCACTGCTTGTCATCCAGACAGCATGCCATTGATAAGAGGTTCAAACCCCTCAGGAGACAGGGCTGGGAACTGCTGATTTCCATGGGAGGCTGGACTTTTAGATTGCAGCCCATGCTAGCCCTGCTGACAGAACCTGATGCATTTCCAATAAAATATGGCTGCATACTGCCTTTACATAGTTTCTGACCATGATTTTCTTATCCCTGGTTTCTAAGAGCATTTTATTGTATTCAATAGCAGAAACTAATCCTAAGACCAGTCAAGAAGAGGATCCAAAAGGTGACCACAAAAGTCACTTGTTATATATTACTCAACATCTTCTCTTTCTTCTCCATTTTGTTCTGTCAAACAGGCAAATCCTTAAATACCTTGGAGAAACTTCTGATTTAAAAAAAAAAACAATAAAGGAGGCTACATCAAAACAGCAGTGATGACTCTAACAATGATCACGTAACAAGCAACAAAACATTGCACTAACACAGCAAGTTTCCATCCCACTTCAGTCTGGGGAATGGAATATAGGTATGTACAGTGAAAATGTTTCTAAAAGAAAGAGAGTTTTGCAAGGCAGCCTTACTTCTTAAAAATCTTTATCTTTTCTTCTTACGTACGTACGTACAGATTTCCAGTATTTACATTTGGTGTGCTTCATTTTTATTGCTCTGCAAAGTTATCTATTCATTCCTTTCCCAGAGCTGTAATGAGGAGCCTAAAACTGAGTTCTCACCCTGAGTCTCACAGTTTTTTATTGCACCCAAATTGAATGTCTAAAAACTAAATAACTAGACAGCAAAGTCTCCTGGTACATTTAATGGAAAGAATCAGTTACTTCAAAAGGGGGCTTCTCTAGCAAGTTATGTGAGATTTAGACTTGTCTCAAGGTTTGGTATCCAAGAGGGATGAGGTGAATCACTCATTGTTTCATTTCACTGATGTTGAAGAAGCATGGGGCTGGCTTCCCATAGCCCAAGCCAGCCTGACTGAAGGCTGCTATGGGCCTCTCCTCCAAAAATCATTTGGTTCTTCCCTTCCCAAAAACTGACACTGGAGCTCATGACATCCTTTTTCACATGTGCATTTAGTAGACCATCATATGAATCACTGAAGTCACTGTAGAACTGCAGTCTGAGATGAATACTTCTAACTGCTTAAACTTGCTGAGATAACTTTATTTCTGTTTTGGTTTAGTTCTGTTTTGGGTTTGTTTTGGTTTTATTTTTTGTGCTGTGTTTTGTTTGTTATTGTTATTTATGTTTGTGTGGTTGGTTTGGTTGGTTTGTTTTGTGTTTGTTTCTTTGTTTTTGTTTGTGTGTGTGTGTGTTTGATTTTGTGGGACTGGTTAGAAGGTTCTTTTCCCAACTGTTTACTACAGAGGTCAACTCTCATTCTGGCTTCTGAGCTGACAGGATAGGCTTGCTATTTTCAAGTGTTATTTCTGTGAAAAAGAAAAAAGAAAGTCTAGAAACCTTTTGGGGAAATGAAAATGGAGTATTGCATACACTCCGTATTTCAGCAGTTAAATTCCTGAGGGAAGTAACCAATACTGGAGAAACTGGAAACAGTGAACTTGATAAAGCCATACATGGAAACACAAAGTGATTTTGATTAAGAGTAAAAATGATAAATGGTTAAACTTTTGTGTCTTCTGTTCTGAACTCTGATTAGAAACAGTCAGCTGAGCTCTGTGCAGCAGACTTACCTAAACTCACCTAAAACACATGGGGCCATCTTTTGAGTCTTCTGTTTATTGTTTTTTATACCCATCAGGGATGCAGGTGTGCTTTCTCCAGCTAACAGTTCACAATTTCAGATATCCAGATGTAGCCTGTATATAAAATGGTCCATATCAGGACATTCACAGTTTAAATCAATATTATTTTAGTTAATATTTCTTCTTTCCTTCTCTTCTAGTTCCTGTGTCCCTTTTCCAACATAACCACAGAATATCGTTGCCAGAAGCCGTATGTCTTGACTTTCAATATTGATAAGTAGTCTATAGTCCCCCTTGGTTTATTGTTTCTGACTGATCTTTGTTTTTAGAGCAATTCATCCATTTAAAAATAGGTGGGTGTGTTACATTCTAAAATCCCAATGAAGGATGAATGCTTTGATCTTTTCTTATTCAAAAATGTGCTAAATGATAACTCTTCATAAGGTGTAACTCTCTAAGACTTGCTTAACACAAGTATTTATCTGTTTCTGAGAAGTTTGATATTCCACAATGGTATTTTATTAATGAAAATGAAGTTAAAAAAATACAATTCAAACTAGATTCTCTTACTGATGCCATTAACATACTTTTGACATCTCACCTCTCTAATATATTTTGACTAATACAGGGTCATACTTACATCTTTGTCATGTTTTAACCCCATACAGCAACTAAGCCCCACCCAGCAGCTCGATTACTACCCAACAGTGGGATGGGGAGAGAACTGGAAGAGTAAAACTGAGAATACTTGTGGGTTGAGATGAAGACAGTTTAACAGGTAAAGCAAAAGTTACCCACACAGGCTAAACAAAACAAGGAATTCATTCAACACTTCCCATCAGCAGGCAGGTGTTCAGCCATCTCCAGGAAAGCCGGGCTCCTTCATGCATAATGGTCACTTGGGAAGACAAATGCCATCACTCTGAATGTCCCCCCTTCCTTCTTCTTTTCACAGCTTTATATGCTGAGCTGAACATCATATGGTATGGAATATCCCTTTGGTCAGTTGGGTTCATCTGTCCCAATTGTGTGCCCTCCCAACTCCTTATGCACACCCAGCCTACTCGCTGGTGGTGTGAGGAGCAGAAAAGGCCTTGACTCAGTGTAAACAGTACACAGAATTACACAGAATTCTCATAGAGGCTGGAATAGACCTTTGAGATCATCAAGTCCAGCCTAAGACCTGACACCACTCAGCAATAATAAAAACATCTCTGTGTTACCAACACTGTTTTGGTCAAAAATCCGAACCATAGCCCCATACAAGCTCCTATGAAGAAAATTAACTCTATCCCAGCACAAAAGAGAACAATCTTAGATATGCTTTTGTTTGAAAATATAATCTCCTAAATCAGAAGTCCATGAGCGATAACATTATTTCTGGAGTAGTAAGACCTAGGATGAAACACTTACTCCTTTTTTTTTTTTTTTTTTTCCTTTATTTTGTGCTCCAAGTCCCTTTTTTATCAAAGTGATAAGTTTATGAGAAACAGAATGAAAATAAAACCAGTTTATTTCTTAGCCACTTGAGAGTTTTGGGGATTCAGCAATTAGTGGCCTACAAGGCTGCTGAAGTCTATGTAGCATTTGAGGAAGGTTATTGCAACTCTCCACACCAGAAACTGAGTTGAGCAAATGAGATCATGTCTCAAGAGGATGCCCCACTTATGGCTGTCAGATGGGCTATAGCCTGTAATAGCACAGAGGGGTGATGTTGGCTGTATGACAAAAGCAAGTGATTTCTTCATCTCTTTTCAGTTTAGACAGTCCTCCTAATGACTGGGTAGGTGTTGAGTTTCCTTCGCAAAACTGGTCACCACCCAGCCAATTGCTTGTATCTGCAGATACTCAGATCTTAAAAACCTAAACTGTAATATTCTGCATTATGAACCAGGAATTATGCATTTATTTGGAAATATGTATTTTATGTATTTAAATCAAAGATTATCTCAAAATTTGCCCTGTAGGGCTTTGTGGTCATTTACTATCACCTTTTCCCACTATAGCATGCTATCCTGCAATGTTTGAGCTGTTTTGTTTTCCTCAGAGCAAGATGTTTTGTTTGTAGTGATTAGGTAAACAGTCACTTTAGCCTGAAAAAAAAGGAGAATGAATCTAGAAACAAAGATTTACTAATGGCTAAGTTAGTGAAGCCCAAGAGAAGGCTAAGGATTTGGGGTTTTCCCAGTGTTAGATGTTTCAATAAAAGATTGGACAAACATTTCATAGGAAGGGTGTTCTGATGACAGATTGGGACCTCATGAACTCTGCTGTCCAATAAATCTACATGCACAATGAAACCTTGTGTCATCAATGATCATCCACATAGCACCTACTCCAAATCTTCAGGAAAGTACAGACGTGTGTTCAGACAATTGGGCAAGTCATTATGGCCCCCAAGATGTTTTGTAATACAGGAAGGCTATCAAAACCTTACCTGCTGGCAGCAAATACTCAAGAAAGCATATGGAAGAAATATTGTGATTCTGTCCCAGGAGTTTCACGTGATTACAGTAGTGTAGGTATTCATATAATTATTAAATGGCTGTTTACGTACAAAAGAGGTAAAGTTTTGCTTAAGAAGTGGAAGAGGCTTTTCATTGCCCTTGTAACAGCCCACAATAAAGGCAGTAAAAATGAAATCACAGATTCAGAGAATATTCATGGTTGGAAAGGACCTCCTAGATCACTGAGTCCAACCATACCCCTAACAAAAAAACCCAAAAACACCTAAATACCCTGATCAAACATGACTTTAAAAACACAAAATAACCCCCTACATGCCTGCTACTAGAGCATGTCCTGAAGCACCAGGTCTACCTGTTTCTTAAATACCTCCAGGGATGGTGACTCAACCACCTCCTTGGGAAGGCTGTTCCAGTGCCTCACCACTTTCTGTAAAGAATTTCTTCCTAATATCTAGTCTAAACCTCCCCTGCCACAACTTCAGACCATTTCCTCTGGTTCTGTCAGTAGTTACTAAGGAGAAGAGGCCAAC
>JAAGNO010016969.1:37591-58568 GCA_033439905.1 Ceryle rudis | reverse complement strand
CAGTAGTTACTAAGGAGAAGAGGCCAACACCCACCTCTCTACAACCTCCTTTCAGGTAGTTGTAGAGGGCAATGAGGCCCCCCCTCAGTCTTCTCCAAACTAAACATACCCAGCTCCCCCAGCCTCTTCTCATACGACTTGTTCTCTAAACCCCTCAAGAGCTTGGTAGCTCTCCTCTGGAAATGTTCTAGCATCTCAATGTCTTTCCTATAATGAGGTGCCCAGAACTGAACACAATATTCAAGATGAGGCCTCACAAGTGCTGAGTGCAAGAGCACAATAATGACAGATCACTCTGTGCAATGGGCTCAGTTTTACAGAAGCTTTGATAAAAGATAGCGAGAGCATAAAATATTAATCTTTGAAATAGTTTCAACAAGAGCTTGGGACTGAAGAGAGCTCAATAAAAAAAAGGAGACTGAGAAAGGGGTATTTAGGCAAAAATGCTGATAACAGAAAGCCTTGTTTCAAAGGGCTATGTCAAATCTGCAGTAGAAGACTATGCTTGGGGATATGGCTTTGTGGTGAACTTGGTAGAGAACGGTTAATGGTTGGACTCAATCTTAAATGTCTTTTGCAACCTTGATGACTCTGTGATTTTAAGATTAGTTTAGTTGTCTAGAAAGTAAGATCTGATGTAGACACATTCAATAACATTATTCTCTTTTTGATAACCAAACAGTGGAACAGTTTGGCATGCCAGCTGTACCACGTTGACCAGATTTAAAACATATTGTAATACTTCTCTGGTTGGATACAAACTTTCTGTGCAGTGCTTAAGGAAATCTTTTTATGAAAAGAAAGAAATAGCAGGCAATACTGTTTGCCAAGTCAGACTTACATGGGAAGTCAATAGGCTAAATATCTAACCTTTGTCTTCTTATTGTTTCAGTGGTGTCAAATCATCTCTCAAAAGCCTGCCATACCATGGCTTTTCCAGAATCTTGAGATCATTTCTAAACCTACACATGCACACTGCACAAAACTAAATTGTTCCCGTTTCCACTTTGTGTAGATCAAAGTGAAGATAACATTCCCAGGGACATATTGGCAAGTTACTGTTTTCCAGGTGTGTGCTATATTCCTTAGTCCCTTTGGACTAGCTATAAACTGGACAATTATATTACAGAACAATGCGTGCACTGAGGACCAGTAGCCAGGCTTGGTAGTACTCATACAAGCCTTACACA
Source organism: Ceryle rudis (assembly GCA_033439905.1). NCBI lineage: Eukaryota > Metazoa > Chordata > Aves > Coraciiformes > Cerylidae > Ceryle > Ceryle rudis. The sequence continues at coordinate 57,378 of JAAGNO010016969.1, read as the reverse complement.
GATTGATCTCATACAATAATGCATGTGTTTGGTAGACCCCAGCTGGGCCTAAACTCTCCCCTGCTCCCAAAGCAATGGAACAAAATCCTATTAATGTGTTTTCCTATGAGATGAAAAGAAAGGAGACATCTCCACTTTCATTTTTCCTGCATATTTCTAATGCAAGATAGCTGTAGAATTTGCATATGGAGGAGTGGCAGGGAAAGATGTGATTCATAATTTAATCTCACATGGGAAAGGAGGGAAAGTGTTATTCTTCAGGTTGTCACAAGTACAATACTGTACTTCAGTTCCACACTTCTTACCTGTATTATATTGTATGGAATGAAAAAAAGCAATCTTAATAGTTGCAAAGAAACAAAAGACTACGAAGTAAAACAGAGTATAAATTCTGACTGGTCATATTCTAGAATAATGTTTTACATCTGATTGTACATGTTATTACTTTACCTTGTGAAAGAAAAAAAAAAAGAGATAAATAAATCTAAGTAGGAAACAGAACAGAGCCATGGGAAACAGATGAGTGATGACATTCAAAGAATGGCATGAAAAACTGAAGAAATGCTACACAAAGCCAGGAAATTGTCATTTTGCAGCAATGGCATCTTTCTATGATAGTCTCCAGCACTGTTTCACCACATCCATCAATGAAGGATGTACATATGTCACCCTGAGAAATTCACAATTCGAATCAAGATCCACAGCAAGCAATGACTTGGAAAGACTTTGACTCCAGAGAGCTTTGTATAAGTCTCTTTTCATATTCTGGCTCATTTTGGCTCAGAACCTTAAATCACTGTTATTCTTTTTAATAACAATACTTAACACTTCTGTAGTGACTTTCATCCACAGAGCTCAGTGAAAGCTCAGAACTTCCTCTTATGAGTTCTATAAATATCAAGCAAGGTAAAGACTTTTCAGCTTGAAATACAGGTCTTCTTACCTTCTACTACTCTCACAGTTCAGAACCATCTAGAAATTGTAATTAATTTTGAATAAGAAATTGTAACATATTCTCATTCTGATTTCAAACAACTCATTTTTTATGAAACAAATATTAATCATAATAACCTAGGAAGTTATTTGGATTCTGAAATACCAAGTCAGAGATCATGCTTCAGTTTTATATTTTACTTATGAAATAGGATTTTCTTCTTTTATATATATGACAGTCAATATTTACCATTAATTACTGTCTGAAATGCAAACTATCACTGCTGTGACACATCACAAGGTGATAGAAATATGAGTGAAAAATCCAGTTAGGTTTTGTTGTTCGTTTATTTTTGTTTGTGTTGTTGTGGGCTTTTTCTTTAGATTGTGGGAGGAGCTGCTCTGTAGCAACATAGTAATAAATGAAACATCTCTTTTTTTTTTTTTTTAATCTATCAGTATCTCCTTTTCATGTTTTAATGAAATTGTTTGATCCTTTAAGACATGACAACACAGGATGAAAAATAAAATCAATAAAGTAAAAAAGTCTCCCTTGAGCACAAAAAGTAGTATGAAAGTAGTTCTGTTACATGTTTAAGGAATGTCAAAAGTGCTTGTGCAGTGCAATATGGTAGTGGATTCTTCTGGAGATCTGTGCTGGATTAAAAATAAGTAAAAATTTTACTTTGCATAGACAGCCAGTAACTTGTCAACAATGAAGGTAAAGCATGTCTGCATTTTGTGTGTGTGTGCATACATACATACATGTTGCCCTCCCCTCCTCTAGAAGGGATTTTCAAATCACAAAAGAAGGTGAGACCAATAAAAGCAAACAATAGTGCTTCTTTTTTAGCAACAAGAAAATACAAAAAGGCAGCTTCAGCAGGAGCAGCTTGATGCAAGTAAAGGGCATTTATCTCTCCTTCCATCCTGATATCATAGCAAAGCATCAAGATGAGACTTTCAGTTCCAGTGCAACAGTACACTCCATTTTTAAAGGCCAAAATGGATTCTGATGCGGCTGTCTTGATTCATTACAAATAGCCTTATGCTGAAGTGGAAGAGAGCTTGTTCCAAAGCCTGCTGAAGTCAATAGGAGTTGACTTCAATTGCCTTTGGATCTAGGCCACGGTAATGATAGAGGCACCATGAGGTCATAGTTTAACAACTTTGTTCTAAAGAACAAAACTTAAAATGTTCCAACCCTCACGAATTCCTTACTTAGCTGCAGGAGGCTTCAATGGACAGTTTGCATTATGAATTGAACCCACTATCCTTTTAATTGAGAGGATGTTACCCAGTGCTTAAGTTAGAAAAGCTTGTGGTTGCAGTGGTTAGGACTGCCTCTAGAACAGAGAGGGCTCTCAGGGAGCTCTGAAGCTTTCTCCATAAATTACAACAGCCTTCTTCAGCTGCCACCACAGATGGCCTGGGCAGGTTCAGGAACTGCATGCCACCATAGCTGTGATTGTCCTAAGGGCTTATGCCAGTAGTTCAGCATTCAGCCCTCTTCAGTAGCTTCCTCATAGATGATTTCTTTTTTCCTCAGATTTGCAGTATATAAGTAAACATCATCAATGTATTGCACACTATTTTTTCTCCCCTCTCTCACTTGTAGAAGCCTTTTTATCTCTTCTGGCTTCCAACACTAGGCAGGTACAACATATTGCTGGTGTCCTGCCTTTGCCCATTGGCCTTTAGCTGTTCAAGGGGAGCTCATACTAGGTTGCTGGGTAAATCTGGTCTGGTAAAGTGTTATTTTGCTTTTGTCCCACAGCTGTGTTGTAGGTTGTGTGTACCCCCAAGGGAATGATCTTCTGAGACTAAGAATGGGTTTTGTCATTATATTGTTAAATCCAAGATTATCTCATGCCACTGAGCTAGCATGGGGCAGCGTGAGGGGCAAGGTGCTTTCTGGGGGCTCTCCCAGAAGGGCAGCTCAGATGTGTGGGAAGTTGGTGACAGGTTCAGCATGAGGCAAGTGAAATGCATGAATGGGACCTTACCTGAAATTAAGCCTGATTTTGACCCAGTCTGGAACAACACACAATCTCACATACAAACCACGTAAAACCTGTATCTTTTCCCTGCTATTACATGTGAAATTTTGGTTAATTCAAATAAAAGCCCCAAACATAGGATCAAACATAAGAAAAATCTATGAAGAATCATTACAAATAAAACCTCAACCAGACAATGGGTCCCAGTTGCCCCTCTGTAAGGAAATACTATGGCAAGTTTCTTTTTCTTCTGCAACAGTTGCAAAACTTAAAGAAATAAAACAGAAAGGAAGTAAATGGTGTGACGCTGGGCTATATTTGCCTGTGCAAAAGAGTCCCATAAAAGTAACAGTCTAGTCCCATGGAGATATGGCTTAGAAGATTTGGCTGAAATATAATCATAATCAGAAATACCTTAAATAAATGTTTCTAAAAGAATCTGGTTTTGATGAATACTTTGCATCTTATAAATAGAGATGTAATATCAAGACAGGTTTATGCCCAGGAAAGGGCAACTTGAGCCTTTAATATGATCAGAAATTTATTAATTCAGTAGCCTAACAACAACAACAAACCCCCCTATCTATCGTAGGCTTATGCATTTCCCAGCATAATTATTTGCTATCTGTTAGACTTGATAGATACAGTCCTCTGTCTAGTTCCAGCAATCTAAGCTCTGGTATTTCTGATGAGTTCTATTGGTAAGGATGCTTGCTGGTTCCTATCTGTCATCAAAGCTTATGTCAGGAAGTGTTTTACACCAGTACTAGTAAAAAGGTAGCTTGAATTAATTAATATTAGTTAAATAAATAACACAATTTTTATTTTCTGTACATGAAGAGATTCTTTCATGGACAGTAAAGTTTTTGTCCATTCTCACTGAATAAACAGTATTTTTAGTCTATTATCTCCAATCATTATTGTAATGTTACTCAATAAAACTAAATGCTTTATTTGTTCAGCAGGGTGACAGTGTATTTCCTTAACAACACAACATCATTGTGTGCTTTAGGAAACAGCTGCACAAGCCAGTAAAGTGATGACACATACTTGGAATTTTCTCCATCTCTCAACCACATTTTGATGAATATCCCATGAAATGAATAAAAGCTATCTGCTGTAAATGTCAGGCAGGTGCTATGCAGCTGCACACCAAACACGGAAAGACTATTTCATGAGAATCTATCTGCTCTATCTATCTCTTCATCTCTCCATCTCTGCACTGTGTCTATCTATCTACATCTTTTCTGTCCATTCTGCCTAAATCTCATCTCTAAATCTATTTCAGTCTAATCATCTGCTTGCTTCTATATAAACCCAGGTTTTACTCGCCTGCTGTGGCTATGTCATTGAACCCTTTTACTAAGGATGTTAAATACAGCTTGTTTTCTAGATTTGATGTTGATTGAAACATCCTTTTAAGGGACATTCAAGAATGTCAGCTGACCTTTAGGTACCATTTAATTTAAATGCTCATCAAAGCAAGACTGACTTCTGAATTTTGAGTATCTGACCCTAAAAGCCCACACAATTCTTATAGTGCAGAAAATTTTTAAAAGGAGTTTTGCCTTCACACTACACTGAGCAGAGGCAAAGAGGCATTTTAATGCCATCTTCCCAACTGTTTACTGTCAAGGTAGGTATATATATAGATATATATACAGCTGTCTGACAGATCGTATGTTCTTGCTTCAATGAACCTTGATACCATGTTCAGTAATCTCCAGACATTCTGAAGAACTGACAGGACTAGGAGAGTGTTGGTGTGTGCTGCCCCTGTGGCTGTGCTTGGCACATGCTGGTGGATCAGATCTGTGGAGGAGAGGGGCTCACTGTCCATAAGCACAGTTCTCTCCTTTGTCTGTAGAATATGGATGGGACTGACATTTCTAAAATTTGCTTAAAATGAGACTCACCGACCTAAAATCTATTCAAAAAACTTGCCTACTGCACCTAGTGTATATCTATGTATATCTATGTGAATATCAGTGTGTTTGTGTATATATATATATACCCTCTCATACCCATATTTGTGAATATATATGTAGAATAATTTCAATTGGAAGAGACCTACAACATTCATCTAGTCCACCTGTCTATGTGTCTGTTGTATATATTCCAGTGCATAATATGTATGTTTATCTGTGTGTATGTTCCTGTGTAAAGGAGAGCTACCAATGCTGTGTATAAATCCATGGTGTCAGTTTGTATCCATATGATTGCAAAACTGGGAGGAGTAGCTAATACACCAGATGCTAATGTTGCAGTTCTGAGGGACCTCGACTGGCAGGAGAAATGGTCCAATGAGAATCTTATGAAGTTCAACAAAGGGAAATTCCAAGTCCTGCAGCTGAGGAGAAATGACCCCATGCACCAGTACACATTGGGGGCCAGCCATCTGGAAGGCAGATTTGTAGAGAAAGCCCTGGGGTTCTCTTGGACACCAACCTGACCATAAGCCAGCAATATGACCTCACGGCAAAGGTCAACAACATCCTGGTCTGCATTAAGGCTACACTGCCAGCAGGTCAAGGGAAGTGATCCTTCCTCTTTGTTCAGCCCACAGTATCACATCTGGAGTGCTTGGTTCATTTCTGGGCTCTCCAGTACAAGACAGGCAAGTATATACTGGAACAGCCCCAGTGAATGATCATGAGGATGATAAAGGGAGTGGAACATCTGACATATAAGGAAAGGTTGATTCATCCTGGAGAAGAGAAGGTTTAGGGGGTGAATCCTGTCAACATATATAAATACTTTATCAGAAGACAGTCAGACTTTTAGTGGCATTCAGTGATAGGACAGGAGGCAATGGTCACAACCTGAAATACTGAAAATTCTGTTTAAACATCAGAAAAACACTTCTAAAATTTGAGTCTGGCTGAACACCAGAACAGGTTGTTCAGAGAGGTTGCGGGTGTCCACCCTTGGAGATAGTTAAAATCTGAGAGGACACAGTCCTGATAAACCAGCTTTAGCTGACTCTGCTTTCAGACTATCTCCAGAGGTTCCCTCCTCTGTGATTCTGTTAACATGCGATTCTGCGAATGGAGGTGCCTGGAATTTCTTATTTGCTCAGATTTTTGCCTTAATTTTGTGTCAGTCACACTAGAAATCTGGAAGCAGAAATCTACCTTAAACACACTCATCAGTCTTCTAGACACTCTATTGCCTTTTCAATGCCTGAGAGACACAGGCACATTGACTGACTTCCCTGCTGCTCCACATTCTCTGAAGTGCCTCACTAGTACTTATCTTTCTCATTTTTTGTTACAAAGGATTTTATCCAACTGTTTTTATCCAAAGGAGGTTGGATCATCCTCATGCTTTCCCTCCGATGTCACTGAGATAGTGCAAAAATAATGTAAAATAAGTGGTCTCTATTCCAGACCTTTGTTCATTGTAAAGTGCACAAAGTTTATTTGGTCAGACTAATTAATACTCTTTACTGATTTGATGGTCCTGTGAGTAAGAAAAATTCAAAGCTAGTTTTAAGGTCTCATCTTGGTCTTATAGGCATTGATTATTCACACTGAAAAACCTTGCCAGTGGAGAAGAGTAGCTGAGGTCTGCTTTTCAGGCTTTCCAAAGGAAGAAACAACATTTAAGTGAAACAACACCCAGTACTAGTACATAGCACTCTCAAAGTGAAAGTCATTCTCAGCTGAAATGAACAATAAAGGTATGGACTATTTTTCCTCTGACATGATAAACCCAGGATGAATATAATCATTGCTTGACTTATGCTATACTGTCATGTATTTTCATAGGACAGACATATGATAATCTTTGTCCTCTAAAATTTTTTCTAAAATCAGTTTCTTTAAACAACCAATGGACATAATGAAATAGCACGTTAAAAAAATGGAAATAAATTCCTCTGTCTTTAAACAATCAAATTCTTTTTTATTAGTTCCAGAACATTAAATTTACATTAGGTAGAATTGATAATAAATGTTCACCAAAAAGGCCTATAGGGACCTACAGTATATTCCCATGTTTCACATTAAATTAGAAAAAAATGTTCGAATATCTACAGAGATTGCTAAAGACTTATTTTTATTTGAGTTTTCCCTCCTCAGATAGTATATAAATGTAAATGAACCAGGGTAATTATGTTTTAAAAGTAATTTTATAGAATGATAGATTGTGCAGACAGAGAAATGTATCCTTGGTTTTGGTGGTTTTGTTTGTGTGTGTGGTTTTTTTGTTATTTTTAAAATTACTTTTACATTTCTTTTTCCTGGGTTACGTAAGCAAAAATCAATGAAGTGCTCCCTGAAATACTGATTATACTCATATACATGCATGAGAAAAAAAAAAAAATAGAAAGGATCCTTAGTAAGGATTCCTTAGTAAGGATCCCTTAGTAACGATGAAACTGTAGGATTAAGATATGTATTAAAAAAGAAGAGAAGACAGTTCCAGAATAATTAGAACTCGAATTTTATCTCAATTTATTTCTTATCATGAAGGAGGCTACCTGTGTTTATTTACTTCTCATATAAAATAAGAAATCAGCCATTATTAACTCATGGAAGCAGCTTAATTTCTTTTTGTCTATATCACACAATTTGTGGGTAAACATATTTTAGGGGCTTGTCACGTATGTTTTTCATTACAGTTTATGAGATAAAATTCACTAAATGAAGAGATGAAATACTTACTGTTGTTTTTTTTCTTTTCTTTTTAATTTTATGTTTCATTTTCTATATATTTAAACCTGACTGTAGTCATCTACTTTTATTCTCAGATGAAAAGGGTTTTTGACTTAATTGCAAAGACTACAAGCAGAAGTGCTCGAGGGTAAAACTTTCAGTCGTATCCTGCTGATGAAAGAATGCTTTACCTGACAGATAAGGAAAAGGAACAATTATTTATGCCTTTTTGACCCCCCAAGTGGACTAATTTCATACCATACACCAGAATATGAATCTGTCAGCAACACAACTTGTCTTCCAAGCTCTATGTTTGTTTCAAATGCTTTGCGATATTCTACAGTATAAACCAAGGATATGTAAAAATAAGTCTCTAACTCTGGGCTCATGAATAGTTCAGTTCCTTTGGAATGACCATAGGCTTTACCGTGAGTCTCATCTGCAAGTAAGAGAAAAGTTTCTCAAAGTAACGGTAGTATGTCCATCACAGATCTTGCACCCTTCCAGACTATTGTATGTCATGACTATTATATTCTCTTCTCCACATTTATCTTTCTCAAAATGGATACCATTTCCAGTAATCCAACAGGATTGAAGCAACAAGAAGAAATTAATATTGTTCTGAATATTTTTTTTTCCATAAGAAGGAAAGAATAGGATCCATTAAAGATTATGGAATCAAAGCAAGTACATAGGAAAGAGCCTGAAAGAAGCAATCCAAACTGTCTAAACCTAAGGCAAAATCTCTACCTACGTACCTACGCACCTACCTACTTACTGTGTATAACAGCTGTTTGCCTAACCTGGTCTACAAACTTTTTAGGATTCTATAACCATCATTGGCAAGATAATCTGGTATTTCCCTCTCCTTACAGTCAGAAACAACTTCAAGCAAATTTTTACTGCTGCAATTTAAACCCACAGTACTTGTTCTATCTCATGTGCATGAAAAAGAATTCAAAACATGTACCAAAGATTTCTTTTTCTTTTCCAGTAAATTTTAATATAATTGAAAACTGCTTTTAAGTCTCTCCATCACTTCTTTATTTTCACTTAAAAAAAAAAAAAAGTAAAGACAATTAGTTAAAGTTTCCTTGCTAGGTCATTATCTTCAAATTTCTGGTCAGACTTTTCACTGATCTCTAGAACCTCTCCAGAAGTGGTCTATTTTTCTGGAGCACATGTACAACAGAGTTTGGGCTGAAATCACATATTATTTGAAGTGGGATTCCATCACATGTCTTCCATATAATACACCAACTTATTACCAATGTGATGTTAGCCCTTTTGAAATGTAAGCCGCCATCAATTTTTGCTTAGTGTGTGATATACCATAGCTTCCAGAGCTTTTTCTGTAACCAGATGATTTCCTGGTGCATTTGTACTTCACCTTTGTTTATTTTTTGCAGTTTTGTCTTTTGCACACAACCTTGTTGAATTGTGTCCCATTTATTGCTTGTTATTTATTAAATTTCTCAATGTCATTCTTGACATCAAGAATGTATTCAATGTATCAAAGTGATTTTGAGATCTAATCTCACTGTTTGTGGAAGGTTGGTACAACCTCAGATTGCAGAAACATTCTGCAGTCCAAACTATTTAATGTGGATGCTGGAGGCTACCAGACCAACCACAGAACCTTATAGATTCCATCTTTATGCATCTTCCTGGCTTGATGTTGTTTAACACTGGGATTAATTTCTCATTCAATTCTGTACACACATTTATTTTAACCATGTATTCCTAATCTGTTTATGGAATTGGGATAGAAAACAAAGTCAAGTGCTTTAAAACCAGAAGTCTGTCATATTTATTTCTTCTTTCCTACCCACACAGCCTTTTATGCTGTCAGCAAAGGCCTTTCAGTGGACTTGACAGTGTTTTTTTCTTTACAAATCCATGTGTCAGGTACCTATAACCTTTATGTGTCATTCTAGAGCTGAACTTAAGCTCAACTGGACTATAAATGACTGAGAATCCCTTTTGCCTATTTTATACACGTTACTCTGTATTTTATCTTTTGTGTTTTCTGGAGCCCAGCTATGCTCCAAGATCACTTGATTTTCTGGTACTGCCCTAGAGAGTGTCCTAATTTTTCTCAGGAGAATTTAACCAGACTATCAAATGATTTGAGAACATTTAACTTATTCATATAGCCTCTGATTTGCTCTTTATCCATGCCAGCTGACTTCATACTTCTTTAACACTGATGTTAATAGTGTTACCTATTTAATCACAGGTGGTGAAGGCTGAAGTCAAAAAAACATAAAACTCTTCAGATACATTAGCAATATCTGTCATTAGCCTTTTCTTTTTATTAAGCAAAAGACTAGATCTTATTATTAGAATAATTACAGAATACTTTGTTACACTTTTTCTTGTTACTGTTTTGTAACAATTGTATTAAAATTATTATTTTGTTCTTTCTGATATTGCCACTGCCTGTTTATGTTATTCTTCATGTTTGTTATTAACAATTTCACCAGTTTGTATTTTCTACTAATTTCTTTCATAAATCAAAGTACTGGAGAGTTAACTCAAGTTTAGCCTCTCACTATTAAGTTAATTTATTTGTTATTAAGGAGAATTGGAGATGGAACTTAATAGCTAAGGTTATTTTTCATTACAGCTAAAGGGAAATGAAGAGGCAAGAGAGAGAGAAACTTGTGAGGGAGTAAAAGGAGCATCTTCTGTTCTGGTTTGCAAAGCTGCTGAATACATTATTGGATCCCTTAAAGCAGAAAGTCAAATCAGTCCCCAAGGTAGCCACTTATACTTACTTTGCCATTGATCTTTCTTTTGCCTTTATTTAAGAAACTGCCAGCTCCCTTGGACTCTCTTTCCTACAGTTGTGTCTCCCAGTGGGTCCCACTGATCAGTTCTTTGAGTTATGAAAACCTGTTTTCCTGAAGCCCACTGTCTTTTTTCCCCCACTGTTCTCTTCTCCATTTTGAAGAATTATCAGTTCTACCACTTAAGTGATCATTCTCCCTTAAGTTGCCTGCCCCCCTCATTTTCAGTCATTTTCTCCTTTTTGATCAGAATCAAGTTGAGAAGAGGTTTGATATCCACTCAACGATTTTTTACAACATTTACAGTATAAGTGATAATAATTTAATCTTATTTTAACTTTTTTAGACATTTTGTTATCTAGCTTTTCTCCATAGTCTAGTAGAGAGACAAACTCCTCCTGAGGCAATTCTTCCTATCCTGAAATAGCAGTCTAAGGCAGGTGGAAGGGTCTGTTTGTAATATGAGCCTACATAACTAGTTTAAATTAGATAACTATGGAAAGGCTAAAATTAAATTAAACATGCCCAGCTTTGCATTCTCTGCGTCCTGATATATTTCTTTCCCAAAGATGCCCTTTCCTCCTTCTGTCATTACCCTGGAGACTTTCAACAGGTCTGTCTCCCACCAGATTCCAGATCTCAGAGTGAACATGTGCATCCTGCATCATATAAGGCAAAATACTTTACACATACCTACAACCGATTCAGTCATTTCCTTCTTGTCCCTCTTATGACCCTATTATGAATACCTCCCCCCCCCTTCAGGAAACCCAAGTCCTCTAAGCTGCACCATCTGTATAACCATATATTTATCTCCAGGATGTGTCTGTCCTTGCTCAGGCTTTTACCCTCTCCGATGGGATTGATAAGAACACCATCTGAGGCTCCAGTTCTCTTATTGTTACTTCAGAAGCCTTGCTGTTTCTTATGACATTCTCTAGCTTGTTCCTAGAGCAGTAGCATTAGCTCCCAAGTGAATGAGCTACATGGAGGAGGTGTCAGATGGCTGAATGAGCCCTGGCAAACTTGTGCAATAGCTCTGATTTGGGCAGAAGCTCTCCATAAGCATTAGGTCATACCAACAAATGGATGTTTCTGTTACTGAAAGAAGTGAGTCACCAACCACTACCACCTTTCGTTTTCTATTGAGAGCAGGGGTCATGAACCACTTAGCTGTCAGAGCATGTGGTTTTTCTTCCTTCAGCACTGCAGTTGGTTTCCCACTCATTGCCAAGACAGTTTACTACTTTTTTTAAAAAAGCTTGATAGATTGCCAGCTGAGGCTGAAGCTCCATCTGCCAGTAATAGTAGATCACAGCCAGCTTTCTCCCCATGGAGAAACATGTTCCTTTTCCTTCACTGGGGCTTCTGCAGACCTCAGCCTCTTTGTTTTTGGAGTCTCCATGTCTAGTACATCTATGAAATCTTTGCGTTCCCTCATGCTTCTCAGCCTACTCCCCTTTCCTGTAATTCTTCCATTTGATTTCTAGGAAATTACACTTCCTGGATCTCTGGATTCTGCTATAAACCACATTCACTGAAAATCCAGACTGTGACCCAGATAAAAGCATCTATGGTTGGGTTCCTAGTCTGTACATAGCTCCTCTGAGGGCAGGTAGAGGCAGAGTTGGATGCTGAGTCAGCTCTAGCAAGGAGAAATTACTCAGCCTTATTGCCCTCTTTTCCATAGCCCTGTAAACTCCTTGAATTCTGTTTTATACCAATTTTATTATGAAATTCTCTCTTATTGCCATCTGTTGCTGGTTAAGTGATCCCAACTCTTCCAAGGGCAGGGGGGTTTCTAAGTAAGTCCCTGATTTAATGCTTCAAAGCTGAAACTGAATTTTAAATCAAAATGTGGTAGTACCCTGTCAGCTGATGACTGAAAAAGTTTTTAGCCACATTTTCCTAATCAGCTTTTCTCAGGGGGTAACTAACCCTCATGAAGGCTGCCTCTGAGACATCATGTTTAAAATCAGATTAATTAGTCTGGACTAAACCTCTGTCCTTAAGAACAATGGGTTATCCAGGGCCCCACTCTTTTCTGGGACTGAGCTCTCCATTGAGCTCAGCAGCAGCAGCAGCCCATCTACTTATCTCCAGTGCTGCACCTAAGCTCCCTACCTGTTCTTCTGCAGCTTCTACATTGTCACCTTTTATAAGGTAAATGAAGAAAAAGGTCAATAGTTTTTGACAGGGGACATGAAGAAAAATCTAAAGGAAAGCTGCAGTTGTGTCTGACATGCTATTGGGGTTAGTGGCATTGGAATTTTTTATACTGATTTTTGTAGTCTTCAGAGTAGTCTTATTGCTAGTCTCATGCTTTTACCATCATATTTTAAAAGAAATTCCTTTCAAAGAAAAGTCACCTGTGAGTCAGGTGTTACTTATGTGTTGATAAATAAAAAAAAAAATGAACTGGCCTATTCTGGAAAATTTTCTAAGAGTTATTGCTAAACACTGTAGCATAAGACTAGGATTATTATTTCAGTTGGAAACCTCAGAAAAGTACTTCTGAGAGGTTCTTAAAAATCTTAACTTCTAAAAATTCCACCCAGGTCTTTCATCCATCATCTAAATGCTGGAAATGTGATGACAGAGGAAGATGTGGAGATACTGCAAGAAAAAGTAGGAACGTGGCAAAGCTTATTTTTCCAGCTTGCTGTGTAGTTATTTTTCTAAATCAAATCAGTTAAGTCTATAGTATGATAGATTTTCCAGAGTAAGATGCAGTACACATTCTGCTACTTTTGTCCTGCTGTTGTATTGTTCTTCCAGATAAGACTTGGTATATTTTCATCTGCTTCAGTTTGACAGAGGTTTTTAAATGCTTTGCTTACCACAGAGCTATCAGTGGTTTCAGTACACATTTGGGCAAAGGACCAGAATAGCTGTTGCTAAATGTTATTCATAGGCAGCAGGCAGAATGAAAAAAACCAATATGCTATTTTAATTCTAGAAAAATAGTTAGTGGTTTGTTTTGTTTTATTTTTAACTTTACAGTGTTGCCACATCCTGAATCTAATTCCTCCCATTCCTCCTCCTATCATGTATGTTTGTACTCTAAATAAAATTTCTGATACAATCTCACTTTTCTTGTGCTTATCCTATCAGATTCCTGTTTTTCCAATTAGGAGGAGAAAGGGAACAGGATTTTTTTCTGAATTTCCCCTAAATGGGGTAAAACTGAGGCATTATTTCAGCTTTTAAAAGCAACTACTCCTGCACCTGATGTCTGTTTTCTTTCAGTGACTACTATTTGCTAATTGCTGTTTTTTCCTAAGCTTATCCCAAATATTTATATGTCTTTAATATAATCTGTGTTTTTTGTGACATTGACACTCTTCAGGTTCCCTGAAACTTTTACCAGTCCTAAGTGGTTTTAATATGGATGGTACTGTCCTTCTTTTGAATTTCATAATTTTCTCCTCTCCTGGTTTCCCTTCTGTCACTTTGACCCTTAATTTTTAATTTCCTTTAGCAAGTTTTTTTTTCTCCCACTTTTCCTGTCATCTGGTTAGATGTAGTTTTCATCTCTACCTTTCCTTGGTTTAATTTCTGTCCCCCACATTTCTAGAGCTAATGACTCAAAAAATTATCTTCCTGCTCATTCAGACTGGATTTAGTGCTTATATAGATGGAAAATTCTCTTACTTACCATCACCTTTGGCACAACGGAAGTAAAAGGCTCTATGTCTTTCTCCTCAATTAAACCCAGCTGCTTTCTTACTCTAGGGACAGAACTAATACGCTTCCCATTCACACAGAGTTGTGGAGGTGTGGGTTACCTGGACAGGAGGGGAGGGAGGCAGGAGGAGACAATGTGGAGCACCTACTTCCAAATTCCAGCACTTCATCCTGTATGCTTCCTTTCTGTTCTCATAACAACTGTTTTGTCACCCTTCCTTTTATTAGCTTCAGTGTCCTTTTTTCCATCATCCTTTTTCCTTTCCTCCCATCTCCTGATTCTTTAGATTCATAAGACAGGTGACCCTGTTGAAGAGGAATGCCTGTCCCTGCTGCTTGGCACAGTGAGCTGCAGCATCACTTCTGCACGCAGAAGTAAAGCAGGGTCAACCTCTCCCTGTGATGCTCAGATGATGCAGGGGTTGTCTTCATGTGGCACCTCTGAACCACATGTGGCACCATTTGGACCTCTCAGTGCTGTTCAGGTCTGTCCATGGTCAGCAAGGCTCTCTGGTGTGGGAAGAATAACATGCATGGAGCTCCCTGTCTCTGTGAGCAGGCAAATTAATGGACTAATAATTTCAAGGCAAAGAAGAGAGGAAATCACTTGCACATCTAATAACATGGCATTTTTATTTTAATAGTGTCACTATTAAAATATGCCTAACTGATTATATTCTTCCTAGTACCTTTTCTTTAATAGCCCAAAGCCCTGCTCTTTACCAGAATGTTTTAGATTGCAATATCCTTACAACATTTACAAAGCCGTACCTCTTCTGCTGTTCCTAAACCAGGCAAATAGGGGGCTGTAAAGTTCATACAACAATTTGTTTAGGGAAAGACTTTAATTTTCACATAGTTCTATCCCAATTATCTAGATGTGAAAATAAGAGCTGTATGTTGCCAGGTCCCTTATATGTATATGATAAGGAAGAGATTTCAAATTATGTCATAAAATAAGTCCATTTTACAACTATCAGAATGTAGAGAAAGAGAAATACTTCAAGTGAAGTTGCTTAAAAAAATATTCAAATTGTCAGATATATCTCAGTTATAAATGAAGGCCATCGTCGTACCATTATGTACTTTCTCATTACTGAGAGTTTATTGAAAATGTTGTGGCTAAGTGCCATGCATCCCTAAATCCAAAGGAGCTGCCTTCTCTATCTTATATTTCAGTGTTATGAGCATTTAAAAATCATTGATGACCTTCTTGAAGGGTATTGGAGAAATTTATGCAATGCTATTTCAGTTATCATGACGTAATGTCAATAGTTGAAGCAACATCTGTCCAGGTGGTTTTGATATGTAAAATGTGCAGCGTTTCAACATTCTTTCTCCCGGAATTTCACAAAAATCATAAAAATATGTAATCTACAGCTGATGCCAGCATGACTCTTTAGCTTAGAAATCCTTTGAGCCAGATACAATGGACAGAAACCCAGGGCAACTGCTTTTTGCCATTGTTCTAAAAGGGAGCAAATTCTCACCTGTTTGGTTTCTAGCTTTTTGTTAAACTGCAAGGTTCATCACAAAGTCAATATTTACCGTATTTGACATGTACCGAGTCATGTACTCTGCTTCAAGGAATAGAGTCCTTCCATTTGAAGACGTCACATGCAAAAGACTATGGATTTCAAGCTGGTGGGTATGCTCTTAACAATTTTGGAATTTTGAATAATAATTATAAAAAAGATATTGTACATTTGATGACAGAATGCCAGAGGCGAATATAAGGAAGCAGACATCTACATCTGGGGTACATTAAGAAGAGTGTGACCAGCAGGTCAAGGGAGGTTCTCCTCCCCATCTACTCTGCCCTTGTGAGGCCACATATGGACTACTGTGTCCAGTTCTGGGCTTCCCAGTTCAAGAGAGACAGGGAAATACTAGAGAGAGTCCAACAGAGGCTACAAGAATGGTTAAGGGACTGGAACATCCGTCTTATGAGGAAAGGCTGGGTCTGTTTAGCTTGGAGAAGAGGAGACTGAGAGGGATTCATCAATGTTTATAAATATCTGAAGGGTGGGTGTCAAGAGGATGGGGCCAGTCTCTTTTCAGTGGTGTCCAGTGATAGGACAAGGGGCAACAGGCACAAACTGGAACATAGGAAGTTCCATCTGAACATGAAGAAAAACTTCTTTCTTGTGAGGGTGACAGAGCACTGGAAAATGCTTTCCAGAGAGGTTTTGGAATCTCCTTATCTGGAGACTTTCAAAACCTGCCTGGATATGTTCCTGTTTGGCCTGCCCTGGGTGATCCTGCTCTGGCAAGGGGGTTGAACTCAACGATCTTCCAGTGATGTCCCTACAACACCTACCATTCTGTGATTTTGTGTTTCTATGATATCTGGAAAAAAGAAATAATAGTCAAGGCAGAAGAATCACTAACAAAATTTTCTGCTTTGCTGGTAAGGGTTCGGCTGGACCAGTGCAGCTAGTTTTGAGTACTGTACTTCTGAGTACTATGTTAAAAGAAATACATGGACCCACTGGAGAGTCTGGAAGCTGTATTAGAAGTCTAGAAAGCATGAGGTATGAGGAAATACAGAGGTAAGTAGTGAAAGGGAAGTGGAGGGCAACCTAAAGAAGAGAAACCCAAAGGAAAACAAAATAACAGGCTTCAAGTATGTAGATAACTGGTGCAAAAATGAAAGGGATAATGTTTTTCATATCCAGTAGGGATATACGGAAAAACAGGGCAACTGAAAAACAGGAGACATTCATGTTAGACATAGGGAAAACTAACTAAAACAAAGTGAACCAGTGGAAGAGGTTGCTTGTAGGTTAGGAGGTATAGGTATATATATCTCTAATTACAAGGCATAGTTAGGGAATAATTAGAAAGTATAATTGATCTCATCATACAGCAGTATGTTTTTGAGGTCTCTTCTGATCCTATTTTCTATGGTCCTATTTTTTTTTTAAACGAAACAGAACGTCAGTGTTTGGCTATGATTCAGTCACTACTGGAATAATTTTGTAAAAGCCATGTTAAAAGCTATCTTTAAATGTGAATTTTCATGATTTACCTACACAGAAAATTACTTTCCATGTTGAATGAACTATTGTATTAACCCTTTGTGTGCTCAGTTCAAGTTCCTTTCTTGGTGGAACTAGCTGGGATAAGAAATGCTCAGAGGATTAAATTTGAAGTCTCTGCTTCCTCTGAGGTGTCTCTTTCATGTCATTTGGGGGGACTGTTTGCTGGTCATAAGGGGATGCACTCAGATAGTAAGTTGGCACAATGAAGCAAGCCATAACAGCAAGGCAAGTGCTACAAGAGGCACTCTGCAGAGGGAACGTGCCACGTTTTCAGACAGGGTGCCAATGGCATGAAAAAACACGTGGCATTTTTCACAGATTTTGCAGACGGTGTGGATTTTTGCACCAGTGTACTGCCATGCGTTATGCCCAGGTGCTGGGGTCTGACTCCCTGGAGCCCGCCCGAGGGGAGCCTGGAAGCGCTGCTGCAAGGAGCGACGCTGCCACAGGATGGAGCAATCTGCTTGAAACCGTGAAACTTGGCTGATACATTTCACACTGTAAATTTAAAACAGAAATCTGAATACGGCAAAAGCATAAGCTGTTTCTGGATGTGTCTCAACAAGCCGTAGCTTCTTGCAGAAAGCAAGAGGAAAAGAGGAGAGAATTCAGTACAAAAAAAACCCCCTAAATATGCCATAGCAGTGGAACATGAAGGCAAATTGTCATAAAGCCTTTTGAGATCTGTTGCGTGCCTGTTATGTTCATCAGTATTGCTGAACTGATTTGTAGCAAAAAGAACCCTTTTCCATGGCTCTCTGAATTATTATTTCATGCATGGTATCACCTTAATTCTATTTCTTAAAGTCAATATTTTCCACCTTTTTTTTTTCAAAGTAGGTTCTAGACATCTGCAGATAAAATGGATATGAATAAAAATAGAGTAAGAGAAGCTCTTGTCCCAGCACAAAACAATTGAACTGAGCTGAGTTATCAAATCCTGTCTGTGAATTTCCTCACCAGGTCTCCTTAGACTGTGGCTTAGGCTCTGCACCATCCTTCATGTGGTGAGAGTCAACATTATTTCAAGTAGATATTCCAACAGTAGCTGAGAGAAGCTATGGGCTTCTGGGGTGCTCTGGTGACAGGTCCAAGCCAGAATGGGAGGCTAAACAGGGCATGTTTAGTCAAGGAGTCATGCCCTCAATAGGAGTGGGAAATTGCTCTCTTAACATGGAGGAAAGCCTTTGATTTCAGGACAAAACTTGCATAGACTAATACTATATTCAGCTGAAAAAAATGCAGTAGGTATTTGGGAGGAAATCAAGGACCTGCATAGCAGAAAAATATATCGCTTTTATTTTGTCTTTGAAAGACAAGTTTACACATTAACTATCACATTTTTTAAAACGCTCTTTATACTTTCAGGTTGTAAAGATGATTCTAGGACAGCAGAACTTGATAGTTTAAAAAAATGCACATAACCTCAAAGACTACTTTTAATGCTTTTTGCCGAATTAGTTAGATTTCATATTGTTATTTATCTCACCACAGACAATGAAAGCCTAGCCAAATTCTTTTTGTTGAAGGACTATTGCTGATCAACTTCACTGTCAAATTTTATGACTTCCCATTTTCTCATGATTTAGTATCAAATGCTTGAATTTAAGAAGTACGTACTGCCCAGTGACTATAATCTCCCATAAAAAAAAAAAAAATTCTGCAAGGGCTATAAGTCATAAAAAGAGTTTTTATTAGCTCTATATTTTGTTGAAGCAGTTTTTTAAATAGAAACATATTAAATTTACCCCAAGTATTGACCATTAAATTTCATCTGTGTGATGGTGTATTAACATGGTTTTAGAAATTCAGAAATGTCCAACTTCCAGGAGATGGTGCTGTAGCACTTCAGCTGCCCACTGCCTTCCTGCCAGGAAGTATGTTCAAGTTTCCAACTCTGATAAAAAATTTCTCTTTTCACTGTGATTCCTCAGAAATGCAGGAACCCCTCTCCCCAACATGCACATATTTTTCAGCCCTCCCATGAAACCCTTTGATTTTTCTGAAGCTAGAAAAATTTAAAATCAAAAGGGAGCACAAATACTGCCTTTCCATTCATGTGGGGATCAACAAAGATGAGTATCAAGTAATGAGATGTAAGATCAAGCCACTTATTTTGAACCTGTCTCAAATTAGGTTTGAATTCAGTTCTGCTGTTTCAGTTAAGCTGCTTCTAAAGGTACCAGTCTGTATCTGAAGTTTTTGCCTGAGCTGGACACAGTTCAGCAATATTTATTCCCCTTAGAAGTCAATGACTTCAGCAGGCTGATGTGCATCAAAAGAACAGAGGAGTCCTGTGAGTGAGAAGCTGGGGAGGAAAGGGCTGAGGCAGTAGGTTTGTGTGAGGCTGGGAGTGACAGCTTTCCCCTCCCCACCTCCAGGGGAAAGCATTGATTTACAGCCTTGTAAACCTGGGCAGTATAGCCAGCGATAGAGATAATTTGGCTCTGACAACTAATTCTATAGCTGTGGCATTGCAGGTATGTAAAGTCTAACCATGTTGGAAAGGCTTGGTATCTTTTTGCAGCATGCTGCTCTAACTTTTGTCTTCGAAGTGTCTCAGGAAACCAGGAGTCCTGGACACAATCCAGTATCTACATTTCTGTTTGCTTTATGGAGATAAATTGGAACTGTGTGTTTGGGGAGTTTTCTTTTCTTTTTTCTTTTTTTCTT
>JAAGNO010016969.1:24658-37294 GCA_033439905.1 Ceryle rudis | reverse complement strand
TTTGGTAACATAATGTTTCCGAAATATTGTCGCATAAGATGAAATACTAAAGTGTAAGGGTCTGGAAATCAGTACTTCCAGATTCCAATACTGGCACTGACTACAGCTAAGAGGGAAGCAGTATTGTCCACACAAAACACTGGAAAGGCATGAAAAATGCAGAGCTTTAAAAAAAATCACGATAAAAAAATCAAACATTTGCTCATACTTTTTTAATGGAAAAACTGGGAAAAGCTCCCTTTTTTTTGTGGGAAGCTTTCAATGTAATTTATTTTGCTGGGTTTAACAGTGACTTTGACAGACTCTGACTGACCTTGAGCAAACCCTTCTTCTGCTAGTTACCTAAGTGACTCCCACCTGTGTTAGAAAAGTGTCTATAGAAAGATAATGAAGCTTATCTCAAGTGTTTTCCTGCAGACATGTTTAGTAGAAAGAAGGTAGCTTTATCACCTACAGCTACATTTACTATGTTTATTACTTTTGCTTCCTTCCATGTCTCTTCTAATGCAGAATCATAGAATCATAGAAATGTAGAATGCCTTGGGTTGGAAGGCACATCTAGTCCAACCCCCCCGCAGTAAGCAGGAACATCCTCAGCTAAAGCAGGTTGCTCAGACCTTCATCAAGCCTGACCTTGAATGTTTCCAGGGATGGGGCCTCAACCACCTCCCTAGGCAACCTGTTCCACTGTTCCACTACCTTCATAGTAAAGAACTTCTTCCTAACATCCAATCTAAATCTGCTATTCTCTAATTTAAAACCATTACCCCTCATTATGTTGCTACAAGCCCTTGTAAACAGTGCCTCCACAGATTTCTTGTAGGCCCCTTTCAGGTACTGGAAGGCTCCTATAAGGTGTCCCTGAAGCCTTCTGTCTTCAGGCTGAACAACCCCAGCTCCCTCAGCATGTCTTTGTAGGAGAGGTGTTCTAGCCCTCTGATGATTTTTGTGACCCTCCTCTGGACCTGCTCCATCAGGTCCATGTCTTTCCTGTGTTGAAGGTTCCAGAACTGGATGCAGTACTCCAGGTGAGGTTTCACCAGAGCAGAGTAGAGTGACAGAATCACCTCTCTTGATCATCTGGCCATGCTTCTTTTGACACAGCCTAGGATGCGACTGGCCTTCTGGCCTGCAAGTGTCTAATTCCTGCTCATAAGCTTTTGACTTGCTCATGGCTATTCTTTATGGACATCTCTCTTCACACGCTATCAATTTCTTAACGTAGAGGACACCTCTGTCCTTCCTTTCCCTCTTGTCCCTTCTGAAGAGTCACATTCCAGTCACACTCTACACTCCTCCAGTGGGGAGGAGTGGCTGGAAAGATGCATGGCAGAAAAGGACCTGGGGGTGCTGGTGGATGGGCAGCTGAATATGAGCCAGCAGTGTGCTCAGGTGGCCAGGAAGGCCAGTGACATCTTGGCCTGTATCAGAAATATTATGTCCAGCAGGACTAGGGCAGTGATCATGCCATTGTACTCAGCACTGGTGAGACTGCAGCTTGAGCACTGTGTTCAGTTTTGGTCACCACAGTATGAAAAAGACACTGAGTTGCTGGAGCAATTTCAGAGAAGGGCGACAAAGCTGGTAAAAAGTCTGGAGAAAATGTCATAAGAGGTGTGCCTGAGAGACCTGGGGTTGTTTAGACTAGAGAAGAGGAGGCTGAGATGAGACCTTATGGCTCTCTACAACTCACAGAATTGCAGATTCACATAAGGTTGGAAGGGACCTCGAAAGAGCATCTAGTCCAACCTCCCTGACAGAGCAGGATCACCTAGATTAGGTCACACAGGAATGCATCCAGGTGAGTTTTGAATATCTTCAGAGAGGGAGACATTCCTGGTCAGCCTGTTCCAGTCCTGTCACCCTCCCTGTGAAAAAGTCTCCTTTGTTTACATGGAGCTTCCTATGTTCCAGCTTGCACCCACTGCCCCTTGTCCTATCATTTGATATCACTAAGAAGAGCCTGGCTCCGTCCTCCTGACACCTGCTCTTTACATACTTATAAATGTTAATGAGGTCTTCCCTCAGTCTCCTCCAAGGTCAAGAGATCCAGCTTCCTCAGCCTTTCCTCATAAAGGAGATGTTCTACTACCTTAATCATCTGTGTGGCTCTGCGCTGGACTCTTTCAAGCAGTTAAACTACCTGAAAGGATGTTGTAGTGAGGTGGGTGTTGATCTCTTCTTCCAGGTGGCTAGTAGCTTTAGTTGCACCAGGGGAGGTTTAGGTTGGATATTATGAAAAATTTTTTTATGACGCATTGGAACAGGCTGCCCAGGGAGGTGGTGGAATCACCATACTGGAGGTGTTTAAAAAACATCTAGATGTGACACTTCAGGACATGGTTTAGTTTTTCTGATAATATTTAGTGGACTTGATGATCTTGAAGGTCGTTTCCAACCTTAATGATCCTATGATTCTATGTTGAGATATGGGTGGTAGGCTTTTCTGACTGTAGGCATACCTCTGGTGTAGGCTGCCCATCATCCACATCTTCATTTGGCTGGTCTTTCCCAACCAGAACATCATACCTGTTTTTTAGGGGCACCTGGGGTGTTGAGGTGGGCAAGGAAGGAGTTTGTCTTCTGTCCTGACCATCAACTTGCTTCCATTCCCTCCCCTCATCCAGGTTACTGCCTCTGGTCTGACAAGGGCAGGATAGAGGGGTCCTCTGATCCTGAGTACTTTTGTACGGGTGTCCCCATTTCTGTTTCAAGGAGGGCAGAGCCTGGGTCCACCAGTCTATCTCCCATTTGTCCTCCCTGATGCTCATCAACCTTTCAACTGCCTC
This sequence comes from Ceryle rudis, assembly GCA_033439905.1. NCBI lineage: Eukaryota > Metazoa > Chordata > Aves > Coraciiformes > Cerylidae > Ceryle > Ceryle rudis. The sequence goes on along the minus strand of JAAGNO010016969.1, from coordinate 34,505 downwards.
TTGTAATTCTGTCACCCAGCAGAGGAGATCATCTATCACTGGGTTGGGCCAGGACTTCCTTCCACCTGGCAGCTGCAGGCACTGTACTAGCTTGTTGACTGTTTTATAGATCTTGTATCAATGGTTCTTGAAGAACTAGTGGTTTTTAGCAAGCTAAAAATATTTTTAATGATGAAAAAATATTTTACAAAGATATTTGTAAGTTTTTTGTTAGGTATTTTTTGTTTTCATTTTTGTTTTGTTTTTCTATTTCTGTAATTTTTTCATTATATTTGATAATTCCTTGGGGTATATATGTGACTGAAAGTAACATACATTATTCTGAGGCTTTTCTTACCTGACCTTGCATTTTTGTAAACTCTTTGCAATGGGGAGAACTATAGACACCAACATATAATATAGATAAAATACAGCTACAAACAATATTCCCCGCTTTAGCCAACAGTACAGTACAGAAAAGGAGGCATTTTGCTGTAACTTTCACTAAGAAATTAATAATTTTGTCACTGGCTGTGCAGTATCCAGCCTCAGTTAGAACCTTATATAACTGTTTCTTTATTCACAAAGAAAAACTTGTTCCTAGCCACACCCTTTCAAAAATTTGTCCCGAGTGGCTATCTTTTGGCTTGGTTTTTCATGTGCTGGATGATACAAAAGCAATAAAGCTGTATATGCTGTAGCTGTTAAGTGATTTAACCAAGAGATTAGTCTTGCAGATTACAAAAATTGAAGAACAAAGGAGAAACTGCCATTGAATATGAGTTTATGAAATTTATCATTTTTAGTTCAGCAGAAACAACATGCTTTAGCTGAGCTACTATCCATATTGCAATGCACAGGAGAGTAATTGTCATAGCGATAATAAGCTCTCCTCCCAGCATGGTTACTGAATGGTAAAGTGACAATTTATCTCCTTTCTCATAAAGCTATATCACCCAAGTAAGTCTGTCTCTTCCACCTATTAGCAGAGGTAAATTTGTTCCAAGCTGTATTCATACATGGACCTCATATAGTAAAGAACACTGATCCTACACATTTTTCCACTTTGGTTCAACTTCACTGAAAGCTCACTCACCTCCCTAGCAGTAGGATGGAGAAAGAAGATTATTGCAATATACAAGCAAATTACATTGTGGAAAAGAAATAACAGCTTATTCAAAACATACTTCTTAAAAATTATCCCTTTGGGTCGGTGGGTTAGAGAAGTTACCTACTACTATGTGGAATTATCCACATCATGTCAAGGGCTGGAAGTGGTGTAGCAGTCTGCATTGCTGCTGAGAACTGCTGTATTGGTAATATTGATGTACAGCTCTAGGTATTATCTTTGTATTGCTCTGATCTGCACCATATACACACACTTGCTATTCAGAGATGCTTTTAATGTGGAATTCAGCTGGAGCCAAGGAAATTGAGCCCTTAGAAGGCTCAGCTTTGGTTATTTCTTTTGAAATAATATCAGTATTAAATTTAGCAAAGCAAGAAAATCTTGAAACTTTTTAAAGGTAAGTAAAACAACTATTCAGGACTAAATTGCATGTACAAATACTTCATCCCCCTCTTTTCACAGGCAGCAGCATATTCTCTGAAATGTTTAACAAAGCCAAGAAATGGAATGTTAAATATGACATCCTCGATGCTAGCTAGCACTACAATTGACTTTATACAAAATAAGCAGCAACATGCTGAGTATCTGAGAACTGTGGCATACAACCTTTCACCACAAATGATGACCCTTAGATACCTCGGTCTTTTGCAACCTGAATGATAAATAATGAATTTGTTCTCATCCTCCTCTCCAAAAGAAAACATTGAAGCCAAAGTCACCAAAGACAGAGTCTGGTGTCCTGATGTAGCTCAAGCCAGTGCTTAGTGACAAAGGCAGATTTCACAGTTCAGGTGGATTATTTTCCTCTCTGTTATAATTTCAGAGCAATTTGTTTGATTCTCGGGCAGCAGCACAAAAGTAGTGTAAAAGAACATGAAAGTGGATAATAATTTATTCTTAGTTTACAGTTTGAAGTCTCTTTGTATTGCTAGTCCTAGTAAAAGAGCATTAGGGTGAATGAGAATGGAGTGCATTGTGCCAGAGAGATTAGAACAATGCCACAAGCATAAAAATATTTGCGTTCAGTATACCACTCTATTGGTTCATTCTTTGACCTGGATAAATCACAAACTACTTATTCAGTGAGCATTTCTTTAGCTTAGTATAAATAGTACAGTACTGAAAATAGGTTGTTCAAGACATTTACCTTTCTGTGTTCACCCAACCCAGCAGCTTAATTATGTGCAGTTATTCCCTCATTGTTTTTTTTTATTTTGGCCAGAAAAGCTGCCCTGACTTGAGAAACCTCTTACTAAAGAGGCTAGACTTGGACTCTTCACCTAGAAAAGGTGGTAATATGATAAGGTAATATGATAATGACAATAAAACCATGGATTGTTTGACTAAAGCATATAGGATAGATTCATCACTATATCTCAGAATGCAAGGACTAGAAGGCTCCCCGTTTATACAGTCATCATTAGACATTTCACATCCCACAGTTTCACATTTAAGCCCTATGGGTTAAGTACTTATTCTGTTCAGCCATAAAGAGCTGCTTCATACTCTGGATGTGTAAGAAACTGCTTGTATCTGGAAAACTGCTTTAATGGTGGTATTTTGTTTCTACACCGGAATGAAATAATTGAAGTGCACTGATGATGGGGTGATACTTATTCCTCTTCACCTCACTGTAAGATTTTGAAGAAAGTTAAATGTTCTGGCTTCTTGTTTAGTGTAAAACTTATCCTGTGCCTCTGGGGACAACTGAGCAACTGAGCATGAGATCTGGGATCTGCGGCACTCAGGTGCTTTCATTTGCTCAGAGGTTATGCTCACTGGCATTTTTGCCAAGGGCTGCTGTTTTGCTTTTCCAAATGTATTCTGGGCAATTCTGTCAGCTCCATTCAAATACATGGATTATGTGGTAAATAGCTCTTTCTGGTATATAAGGTCCAAACCCAAGAAAGGTTGGACAATATGGTATGAGGAGGCATAGGTATTTTTCACTAAACACAGAAAACATCATCTGTTTTTCCTTATTTCAGTTTTACTTTAACAAATATAGATAGGTTAATGATTATATACCAATTTATCATTATTAAGCAGGTGAGCCACTACAGCCCAAAAAGACATTCTTTGGAGCCAGTGGAAAATGACACTGTACCACAAAAAGCACAGTGCACACCCCACCCAGGAGCTGCGGGAAGGCAAGTTCAGAAATTCCACAATACTAATAAGCTGTCCTCCGGAGACATTCACTCTTCACATGCCTCTAAAGTAAACTCAGGTCTGAAAGTAATTCACAGACAATGTTGTTGGGTTACTAATAGACAATATTTTAGCACTCGAAGCATCCCATCTGTCAGTTCACAAAAATCCAGGAAAAAGTCACAGAGTTTGAGTCAACACTAGAACACAAATGAAAAAACCAAGTTGTGTTTGTGGACATGTGTGTGTTGCTCTACTTGAGAACAAAGATGACAGAGCAGAAAAATGAATTTTTGATCATATTTTAGATTTAGTTCATATCTTGATAGTGGAAGGGGATGTTAAAAATACATTTTTTGTTCAGAGACTATTTTTGTTGGAAATAAAATTAAACTTCCCAGCTAGCAAGGAAAGGTTTTCTGTAACTATGTGTTTTACAAATTTTTATGACCACATTAAGTTGTCAGCGGTACTTCACTGATATCAAAGAGCACATTTTACATGAGTGCTTCAGAAAATAGATTCTTGCAACTGTTACTTCTGCTAAAGCAAACTTGCTTGTTCTCTAACATGTGAGGAGGACAGGTCGGAGAATGTAATCACCTTATGAAGTCATATGTCTTCTGCCTAGATATGGGTTGCCCAGGCTGGGACATTATTAAACTCCTTATGTTTCCCATGTTACTGTACCGGGGAGAATTCACTGTGATAAGGTGTTAACGGAATGAGTGAGGTCAATGAATTCTATGGCAGCGGGCAAAGATCAGAGGACTTGATTCCAGGCTCCTCTAGGGTAGTACATGCTCTCACTTCCTACATGATGACATGTTAGTACCTGGGAAGGTCACAGTTTAGACTTTTGTCCCAAATTCCCTTCAGTCTCTGTGCGTACAGGCCTCTGCTGTCAAGCATTGCTTAACTAATCAGTTTATATATGGCCATGCTTAATTTCTTGTGGGATTATATTCATATAAGAGCTCTCTAAAAAAAGACGACAAAGTCAGTGAGGAGAGCTGCTGAGTATAGAAGAGGAAATGTTTGTCTGGGGAAAAAAAAAAGTCAACAGTTTATTCCATTACAATCTGAGAGTTCCTCAGTCTAGATTTCATTATTTCCATTATCTTGGCTTTCTGTAAATACATTAGCTTTGTTACACAATTCAAAATCCTATTGGCATTGATAGTATCTTACAAGTTAGAGATGGAAGAAGCCTACTAGATAATGCAGCCATCTCCCTGCTGGTGCAGAACAAGTCATTGAATTACTTCTGCTCATTGAAGAAGAGAGACCTAAAGGGTTGAACATGCCTTTTCAAGGGCAATTCACATCAAACAGAATCAGCCACTGTTACTGTAATATTTTTAAGCTTTAAGGTCAGTGACTGATTTTCCAAGAGAAATTGTTATTAAAGAACATAAATAATACACGTTAATATTGCACATGTAGTAACAAACAAATAGCATACATAAGGTCCTTTAGATCTGTGAGTATAATTCTTATCAGCACTAATTAATACCAAGTAGAATCATATAATATTAAGTTTTTGAAAGGCACATCAGGGTGGATAAATATTACATAATTTTTTTTTTGCAATGACATGTTTTATGACTGTTCTCTTAGGCTCCTATTCTGAGTCTTTGTCCAGTGTGTGATGGATGTTATTTTCCTACAGATTCACTGAGCTTAGCCAGCAGGACAAACTAGGTAGGTGACTGTAGTTCCTGCCTTTTGGAGACTGTGATCACTGATGAAAGCAAGCCGTATCTCTCTACAGTTGCTGGCGTGCACCGTAGTGCACCTCCAGGAAATGGAGTGTCCAAATCAAGTTGTTGCTCAAATTACCCCCTGGGTTTTTTTCTGTCTTGTTTTTGGGTTGTTTTAGAGAACAGCAGCTCCCACCAGCATGATGCCTTAATGCAATATCTGGGAACTTAATGTAGTGTCAGGAACTTGAAAACACCCCAGTTTTGGTAGCTGCAAGTAATTAGCTTTCTTAAATTAACAATTTGAAACTGTAAGCAAAACCAAAGGAAAATAATTTCAGAACAATAGGCCTTCTCCATGCCTCCCTTACCAAAACCCTCTCATCTTAAGCTGAGGACTTTGAACAGGTATATTTTGCACACATACCACAAAGAGGGACTATGTCCACACAACTCACAAGAAGTTCCCGCCTCCCCTCTGGAGAGATTATTTCTATTTGGCCACTAATTCTTGGTGGTTTCCTATACCCAGACTAGTCAAATATAATGTTAATTGACTTGGAGTGAGGAGTTTGCATCCTTCCAGCTTACAGGCTATCTATTGTGCCTTCACAGTATATTGGTATTTATTACAGACTCCATATCTTATCTCACACTATTTTTCATTCTTCCTGTTTGTTTCTCTTATATCTGCAGTCAGGATAAGCTGTCATGCTCACATAATAATTATTGAATAAGAACGTCACACGAAATATTAATAAATCTTTGCAAACCAGCCCCATCAACCATCACACTGATGTTAAAAGAAATGTATCCTGAAGAATAATTATCAATTTTTATGTTGCCATCTCCACACATAGGCGTATTTTCTTTTTTTGTTGTTGTTCTACTGTATTTGCTCCGCATTTAACAAGTTATGTAAAAAAGTTTTAGCTATTCATCTGATGGCTGAGCTGCAGTTATTTATAATTATGGAATATTCTTGGGTGTTTGTTTAAAGTGTGCTGGAGAACTGCTGGTTTTGTTTTTTTTCTGGTAGGCGGCTCATTACTTCATAAATCTGTGACTGAATGGGAATTGTGGCTGGGGAGCAACTGTGCTGCTTCATGCATCATGACCAAGTGTGTGTGTGAGTCAGGAACAGCACCTCTCTGGACCAGCTGCTCCATCCATCTGCAGCTGGGTCTAGGTACAGTGATCTACGGTCAAGATCTGCACTGGGAGTATTTTTATAGCTGTTTTATAGCAGCTGGTGTGAATGGCAGTAGAAAAATGAACGATCAACTTCCTAACCATCAGGAACAAACTAAGAAAGAAAAATAAGCACAAAAATTAGCACATTTTTGTTAGTATTATAAAGACATTATTTGAAGTTCAGTTTCTCAGAAGAGCTACTGTAAGCCCACGTATTTATTGGTTTGTCACTCAGCTTAAAATTTACTTTATACCAAAACTTGGCATAAAAATATATTTGAGTGGCAAATGACGTTCATAATTTCAGATGCTTTTATGTCCTCCTGAAACTGAAAAATAACTATTTTAAAAGGAAATGTTACTTGAAGCTAGTCTGGTTTTGCCACTTTTATGGAGAAAAATAAGGGTACGTGATCAAATTGAGTTATTTTAAAAATCAAGGTAGAGTGGGATTGTTTGTCAAATATTGAGTTTATGCTTTCAGTCTGTGTGGAATACAGCCTATGTTACCAACAGCTAAAGTTGTATCAACAAAAGGGCCAGATTCAGCTTGCTATACATTTAATAGAGTGAATGATTTTTCTTTATTATCCTAGTTTCAGTAAAGTATAAGGATCATTTTTTTTTTACATCTTTGGCTTTTAATTTTGGATTTAAGTAACCATGAGGCATCTCAGCACATTTTAGATTATATCTGCAGCTTTCGTGGAGGAGGCTCTGTGTGATGTGGCTCTGCAGCTCCTGCCAGAGGAAGTATTGCCATCATATGTAAGTCTCCCTTGTAATAATACATCCACCATGGCATAATGCAACATGACACAGAATGTGAGATTGGTGGGTTTTGGTCAGAGTTTTTTTAAAAATCAGCTTAGTGACTATTTAGTCTTCCATTACAGAATACAGAGAGAGTGGACAAAGAAGTGAAAGGCTCATGCTTCTGTAAGTGATGACAGGGAAGAGGATTCTTGGCATCTCCTAGGTAGAGTTCCCTTCCACGGAGGAAGGGGAGAAACATTTTTATGTCTTTCAAAGTCTACTTTCTCTTTAGAAATGCTCATAAAAATTAATCAGAAAAATAATGTCTTGGATATAACAACTTGCACCCAATTCTGAAGACATATTTGTCAACAAGATAATACCTGGAGAGCAAAATCTCTTCAGTCTGTGGTGTTTTCCTTGAAATGACACATGCTGAATAGAGTGTTTCATAGCACTATTGCTGTGCGCAGCCTGTCTTTCAGAAAAGAAGAAATGCCTGCCTATGAACAATAGTCATGTAATTATCAAGTCCTAGTTTGTTCATTCTCAGTTGTGAATTGTATCAAAGGAGAACTAAAATTCTCACAGCAATGGCAATTTCCACATTGTCACAGAGTGTTTCTTAACATACTGGATTTAGCACAGTTCACTTTATGGAATGACCTTCCTAAAATATTGGTAAGATATTGCTATTTCTGAACTTGTAGACATGTTTACTTCCTTACTCATTCCTTTGTTTTGTTTTAAAGAAACAAAGACTTGTCAAATGGGCTGGTCAAACACCAGAGACACACCATTTTGTTCAAATAAAAAAATAAATTCAAAACTCCTGTTTACTTCTTGGACAGATTTTTTTTCTGAAAGTGACTGCAGAAAAGTATTGGACACAATTTGATCAAAAATGGGGGTAAGATGGAGATACCAAAGTAGGAACATACTGGGAAAGTCTCTCAGACTCTCAGAATCTGACTTACCTGAGCTTTTCACATGATTTTGGTTTACTCTATCTTTCAGCTTCTAAACATAGTTGAAACGTTAGTGCTTTTTAAGAGGATATACATTTTGCTAACATTCATACCACTTGTGTCTGCCTTATTTCTTCAGGAAAATATTTCTTTCTTCCCTTCAGAAAAAAAAAAAAAAAAAAAAAAAAAAAAAAAAAAAAGTTCCAATTACCCTTATGTCATTTAGAAATAAATTGTTAAATTTCATACTGAATATTTTGTATCAGTCTAATGAAACAATAGAGTAACCAAAATTTAATAGCATAAAACATTCAGAAAAGCTCTTTAAAGACTCAGTGTCCTAATAATGAATACAGGCAATCAACATAGTCCACAGTCCCCAGGAAATACAGTTATTCTGGGTACAGTCATAGGTTGGCTTTGAGAATTCATGCCAGATCGTGAACTGCGCTGGGCAGAGCTGAATCTTTTTGCACCAGCTGAGCTTCTAGCCCTTTCTGTTCAGAGTGTTTTAAGCCCTAGATGATGGTGATGTGGCTGCTAAAATTACCAAAAAAGGCGCAGGGAAAGTGGATGGGAAGGAGCAGGGCATAGTAACCCCTAAATCACAGTCACTCTTAGGTACTGGTAAGCAAATGGGAGCATCAAAATTATATCTCAAAATTGAGAACAATCATTTCAACATAAAGAGGAAAGCATCTATGACATATGAAAGAATCTAATCTGAAAAAAATCAGCTGCTTTTTCATGGCCATGCACAGCTTAGAGCTAAAGAATTAGAAAATGCTACTGTATATTCGATGGGAAAACAGGTCTCTTTAGTGTTTTCCAGTCAGTAGTGACAGTCTGTCTTCCCTGAGCTTGGTGCAGAGGGTCAATTTGAATCCTCTGAAGTGCCAAGAGCTCCATCTGCTCTTCCATATGAAATGGGAATATTTTTGCTCTTTTTTTTAATCTTGATTTGGTCTTTTGGTGTTTGTGTTAGAACACACAGCCCAGATGCCAATAATGAGGAAAATATATTAAGTGATAAGGGAGAAAACAGAGAAATTAAAATGAACGAGGTAGGAAAATTGTAAATGGAAAATGGGAGCTGATTGCAATATCCAGCCCAGGTGTGGCTGTGAATTAAAGTGCTTTCCTGAGAGATTCCAACAGATATATCCCATAATCCTACACATCTGGGAAAGTGTTGGTCAAGACAGTCCTGGAAGTTGTGCCAAAAACACCTTAAAGATATTCCACAAAAAGATCCAGCTTGCTATATACTCCAGCTGCTGTTTATTAGAGATGCTCATATTTTATGTATACTAGCACGCAGGAATTCTGTTACAGACAAAAATGTATATATAGATTTAAATCCATTGATTGTATATTCTACTTAGGCTTTATTGAAACATTTTTCTATTATACTACCACAGAGCTACAGTTTCTTTAGTTGAAATCGAAACATATGTATGTACTTACACACACACATATATACAAAGGAATGCATTAATTTTCCTTAAAACAAATTAAAAAATGTCAGTGCTTCTTCTCAGGAAAAAAACAAAACCAAAAACAACACAAAAACCCAACAAATACACAAATACACAGGGTTCTTTCATTTCTCTATTTCCTTTGTTTTCACAGACAACTTGAGCTTTTCTAAACCCAGTGAATTTGAAAAATCACTATTCTGAGGCTGAGAAATTAACCTTAACAATTTTGCTAATACATGATCCAGTCTTCAGTGACAAATTATTTGTCTGGTTTTGTTCAATATAAGAAGACCATGACCAAGGGACATCAGAAAACATGTTCATATTAAACCAGTTTCTTTATGGGGGAAAACAGTAGTCTTAGCCATGCAACACCTGATAAGTGTTAGTCAACACTTGTGAAAATCCTCCCCCCCCCCCCCCCCCCCCCCCCCCCACCCCCCCCCCCCCCCCCCCCCCCCTCCCCCCCCCCCCCCCCCCCCCCCC
>JAAGNO010016969.1:1597-18434 GCA_033439905.1 Ceryle rudis | reverse complement strand
TGGAGAGAGGCTTGGCAAGATCCCCCACCGGCTTCCTCAACACTCTTAGGTGGGTCTCATCTGGCCCCATAGACTTATGGGCATCCAGTTGGCTTAGCAGGTCATTCACTGCTATTTCCTGGATTATGAGGGGATTATCTGAACTCCATCTGTCTTCCAGCTCAGGGGATTGAATACCTTGAGATATTCAATACCTTCTGAGGGTATCCCCACAGAAGATAAGCTCTTCTGTATGGGAGCCCATAATGGATAGATAATTTTAACAATTTTTGTATAATTTCACCATCTAGGTATCCTGAGTAAAGGTAGAAGTCTCATTTAAAGCTGCTTATGGTTTTCTTTTCTACCTGGATATATACCTAGCACAACTGTCTATAAGATGAACTTGCAGGAGAATTTTGGTCAATGAAGAAATGTCTGTGAATGCTGGGCAGAAGCAGGAGATAAGCCTTAATGACACTATGTAGTTTTGAAACAATCTGAAGGTCTTCTGCTGTTTCAATGACCAGAACTGTTGTATGGCTCTATCTCTTAATGGGAGGAAATACATCTGAAAATAGCTAAACCTAGAAACATGCAATAAAATTCTTAGGTTAGGCACTATCAGAATCAGTTGGCTTGGAATCATATCAGATGAAAAAAGAGCCACTGGCATAATTTGTTTCAATACCCTTTATTTTTATAAGGTTATTGGTTCAGATTTTCTGAATTATATAATTTCTGGGGAGGCACTGAACTGTGTTGCATTTTTAAGGTGTGCTATATGTGTGATATTTTTCTATATTATATCCATTTGGAAAAAAAGTCACTAAGCTACAATCTTAGCAATGTGTATAAAACAGTGACATCACATACATAGTCATGTATCTTCAACAAAACCTTTCTCCCTAAAATATGCCTATCATTTTTTGAACATTTGTCTCCAATCTTTGCCTTTCGATGATTGCCATGCAAATGTGCAAAAGCACCCATTACAAACTGTTCTGCTCTCAGAAATTAAAATACTGCTGTTGCTTTTCTCCATGTAGTTTTTAACATGAAGAAAGAGCTTTGACATGGGTCACCAAAATTTGGATCAATTCTCAGACACGGTTGTACTCACAGGTTAAACCTATACAGTTAAAAAGTTTGAGTCAGGGACAGACTCCTAGCACTGAGACTCACAGCACTTCTCCTACAGCTAGTCTCTGTTACCTGTTGAAAACAAAACAACCCTGTGTAATCTTCCTATTGCCTGGCCCCTGCTACCTCGACTGTCAGCAGCAAGCAATTTAGCTCACATCAGATTTGTGCTATGGGTGATACTAGCAGTTTAATGGTATGGACAGACCAGTGGGTGGGCCCTGGTTTGGGTAGAAGAAACCACAAAGCTCCATGCCCTTTAGCTAGTCATGCACAGCAGTGAAGAATTTTGCTCTGTTGAACTTATAAATACAAGTGGGAATTACTAGTTCAAGTCAGGTTGTTTGCTGTATTGACACAATCATGTACGAGCACATCACAACAGTCAGTGCTGGCAACGTCACTCTCATGATGGTCCCTCAGCAGCAGTGCCCACCACAGCATTCCCCAGTCCTTCATCTAATAGGAGCATTTCAGTGGCAGGATCTGTTTCTGCCATGGAGGAGCCACTTATTCTACATGGTCTTGTAAAGAATGATTTGGTTTAGAAAAGAAAAACAGCTGTTATGATCTATTCCATCACTCCTTCTCTCTACGTAAGGCTCAAGCTTAAAAAATCTAAAATAGACAAGGATTCTCTCTGGAAATCACAGTGCATGGCACAAAGAAGCATGCAGCATTTAGTCTTTTTTTGGGCATGTTTACTGCAGTGCAACTGTACTCCTTATTCTACTAAGGAAATCACGACCACTGTTTTAAATGTTAGTATTATTGTTTGCTGTTATTTGGTGTATTTTATTTGTCATCATTTATTGAAATATTGGTGGTTTTGTTTCCTATCATAGCTGACTTTAGGCAAAGGAAAACAAGGTAGTTTTGTAGGACAACAGACTGCAAAATACTGGGGCCCTGCTTCTTGGTTTTTTTTTGGAAAGACAGGTTAGCAACACCTCCAGCAGTTGCACTTCATATAATATCCTCTGCCACCCAACCCAGGAATTTCAGAAGAAATTCTCATTCCCATTTCTTTCATACATTTATCTGTCTTTCCCATAGCAAGTTGAGGGTGGCTACAGCCTCTCTCATCCTTCATGTGGCAAGCTTTATTTTGAATACACTTAAAGCTTTCTACCCTAAAGCTAAATATAAAAGCATTTATAAAATCTCATTTCAAATTCAGTTAACTGATTCTGCAAACCAGTGTTTTTAGTTTCCTTACCTATTTTTTTTTTCCTTTGCTTTGGTCTGAGAATTGTTACAAAAGAATACTGATAAACAGGTCCAAATAATTTAATGCTTATGTGCTGCATAGGAGTATTGAGACCTATCACTCTAAAGAGGAATATCTCAGATGTGGAAAGAAGTGCTATGTGGCCAGCAGTATTTCACACTCTTTGCTCATCTAAACTGCCCAGAGAATTATGTTTTATAGGAGCAATAAAACAAATGGAAAGGTGAAAGATGAGGCAAATGATCTGGTTAATGTATATTGTTTAGCTTTTTATAAATGCTGTAAATATCAAGAGACATTGCATCATCCATAAAAAAACCATCCTATTAAAAATATACACACAAGCACAATAGTGCTTCATTTTAGTGCAGGCAGAACACACTCTGTAGCTTATTATTATGTTTTGATATTCTTTAAATGCCTATCACGTTAACAAGAATCATATACATAAGGCTTAGGTACAGGCTATATTTTCCCATTATTTACACTGCAAACTCACTTCTAATACTGATGAAACAGATTGAAAGTGTGTAAAACTGAGGATAATGTCTTTCCTACAGCTTCTTCCTTTAATTCTCTTATCTGCATACTGGTCATTGGTTACAGACATCAGAAGCTTACAGATATTGAGGACATGGTCTTAGTCCATTTTACCTTAACCCTAACCTGAAAGCTCAGGCAGATGACCTTTCAAACTCCCAAGGAGCACAGTACTCAGCACATTGTGGCTGAGGAAATTAGTATCCTGCCTATGACTCTTCAGATTTGGCTTTGATTTGTCATCCCCATATATGGAGATGGTAACACTCAAAGAGTTGCAGTTAATGGCTCCATGTCCAAATGGAAATCAGAGACAAGTGATGTTCCTCATGGGCCAGTATAGGCACCAGTACTTAAAGGGGGCCTACTGGAAATATGGGGGGATACTCTTTATCAGGGAGTGTAGTGATAGGACAAAGAATAGCAGTTTTAGACCAAAGGAGGGTAAACTTAGAATAGACATTATGAAGAAATTATTTACTGTAAGGGTGTTGAGACACTGGAAGAGGTTGCTGAGGGAAGTTGTGAATGTCCTGTGCCTGGAAGTGTTCGAGGCCAGGTTGGATATGGCTTTGAGCAACCTGATTTAGTGGAAGGTGTCCCTGCCCATGATAGGCAGGTTGGAACTAGATGATCTTTAATGTCCTTTCCAACCAAAACCATTCTGTGATTCTATGATTTTACACTATGTACCATGCACATTTCTCACTGTCACATCGGTGGATTCTTTTGAAGTGAAGGCTCCCATGGCTCCAAATGCAGCTGCCATCCACCAGAACAAGAGCATTACATTTTGCAAAAACTGGAGAAGCAACAGCCCATTGAATCTGAATATTAATTACTTCTGGAGACTAACAGCATATACAATGATCATTAAATAAGTCCAGATACCAAATAAGTGCTTATGTTTTCACAATAGATGTTTCACAGGAATCAACACTTCTATAACTCAGATGGCATTATTTAGCATTCCCTAAGGACCTTTTGTTCTGTTAATAATAGAATTGGACAGAAATTTTCTGCTGAAGCAAAGTTTCATGAAAGATGCCAGTTGGTTGAGTGTGAAATATTTGATTCAAAACAGCTTGGTTTAGATAAAGTTTTGCTGATTCAAGGCAAGATTCCAAGAGTAATTGTGTTCCTGGCAGGTCTACCCCAGTCCTGGGAACTCTGTAAACTACAGTATGGCCAGCCTGAAGGCAGGAGTCCCAAATGGGTCTGCATCATGGTGAGGGATGTTGGAAAACTTCAGGGCCCCCCACTAGAAATGAGTCTGGATATGCTCCAAATAAAGATGGGCCTGGATTTGTCCCAGCTAGGGAACTCCCTAAAGCTACCAGAATTAGTTACAGGATGTGGAGAGTCTCCATAAGTCTGAAATTTAGAAAATTTCTACCATGGATTATAATAAAAATAACGTTAAGATTTCTCCTTTCCAAACACTCCTGTTAATAGGTGGTTATAAAGAACTAGAAGAAGCACAGCATTTCAGCTTGCTGGTCAAATTTTCATTAGTCTTTACTGAGTATAGGATTGGGCTCTAAACATTGTAAAACTAAATCAGCGTAGTTCAAAACATGGCCCATGGGTCAGATCTGGCAGAGAAATTGCTTACAGCTGGCCCATTCACTGGCCCCTGAAGTGGAGGGGGAGCGGGTGTTCAGGCAGCAGATACAGCTCAATCATTGAAACATCTTCTGACCCTGCACATAGGCCTGTGCAGCTGTGGACCCTGTGGGTCCTCATGAGATGTCTGAGTGAGGCTGGAGGCAGTGGGATCCCTGATGCACAGTGCAATCTCCATGGTTGCCCCTCACTCACAGCCTGCAGCAGGCCTTTTCATGGATGATTTCAGCAAAAAGTGATGTGCTGTGGCTCACCTTCCTACCTGATATGCCACCTGTCAAACAGCTGAAAGCAAGCTTCACTGGAAAACACCAGGGTTTACTGTATTTTGAACTAAAATTGTGTCACTTTGTTTTCATGTGACATTGTAGATTACTGAGCTCACTTATGAATGATCCCAGTGCTGCTTTTAAACATATCTTTCCAACTAGATGTCTTAAAAGCTTGCAACTTAGACCTTAACTGGACATGTTTCATAGGGCTTTTTGATCTTAAGTGCTATTATTGTCAGTGTTTGTCCTAGTTATAGCAATTGCATTAAAATCTTATGCAGTAACACATTGGTTGGATACTATTGATTTTAGTGATTTCTACTCCCCTACCTTGGAGGTACAATCCTTACTTCATCCCTGTATTGTCACTGTTTCTGGAGGATAGAGCAGGCCAGCATGTAGTTATCATTTAAAGAATTCAATCTTGTTTAGAGGAGCTCAATGAAGTTGGTGGGGATGGAGGCAGTACATAGGGATAATCCCTTGTGTAACCTTCTGTCCCCTTTAGGTCTTTTGGTGGTAGGGTAAGAAGCTGATTTGTGGAGCTTCACATCTTTATCCCGAATGGAGAGCAGAAACGGGTCTGAAAAAATTGCACCACCCTGTAGTCTAGAAGTATCCCTTAATAATTTTAATTCCTAGCTAAGAGGTTGAAGATGGTGACAGAATTTGTTGAAGTCTTGGGAGAAATAAGGAGATGACAGATGATTGAAGCAGAAACAAATCCAATGGTCCCTTGAGATGAATCAGGCTCAAAAGAAAAAACTAGAAAAGGGGCAGTTGAGTTCATGCTAGAACTGAGGCACATGGAGAGGCAGGATGGGATGATTCATAGAGCTTCAGGAAGAGAATATTAAGGGAATATTGCTGGGATAGAGAGTAGAAGAGCAGATGACTTGTCCAGGAAGTTGTTTGGATTCTTGATCATGGAGTACAAGAAAGAAAACTACTAAAATCAGAGCTACTAATAATCAGCAGAACTCTGCATCTTTGATAGCACTGTTTTGTTTTTTTTTTTTTCATTGATCATAATGCCATCAAGAGTGGAAACATCTATTGAGAGTTCACTGAGCTGCAGTGAGAGTATGCTTCTCTTTTCTTTTTACAGGAATGGGAAACCACAAAGGATACACTTTCAGCCACACCACTTGGTAAGGGCAAGGACATCACAGCTAAGCCTCAACACGCTTTTGAAGACATTGTTCATTTATTAAGTATAGAGAATAGGAAATGTCAGCCTTGTTCTTGCTGGCATGTTATCTTGCTTATCCACCCCCAGAGGGACTGTGCATAATTTGGCTCCTACATGTTCTTGGAAGCAGTCTTTCAGTGAGAGCTATCTCAAAAAAATGGTATCTTGTCCATTCCTTATGATTCCTTCAGGAGTATTGTCCTGTGGTTATTAATTGCCTCCTAGAAATGTGATTGCTCAGTCTTTTTCTTTCTCCTCTACCCAGAGATTGTAAATCATAATTTCCAAAATATTGAGAAAAGGATTTCCTTGACTGAGGAAGGCCCTAATCTGTTCGATCTGCTTTGAGCATGTGGTTAAACTAGAGACCTCAAAAGGTTGCTTCTATCCTACTTAGTTCTGCAATTCCAAGACTGCTTGGAGACATCTCCTCCTCTCCATCAATGTTGTTACTTAAACAGTAATTAGTTAGAAGATGCATAAAGAAAAATAACCTAATATGACGAATGATGTTGCCAAATTGCAACACATCAGTGAACAACACCTCATCAAGACTAGAAAATATGATTAAGAAATGCTTACAATGACAAGGAAAAAAGTAGTTAACATCTTTGGATTGTCATACTCTGTCATTCAGGAATGTGACTGATAATCCCTGCTAACACCTGCCTGTTTGAGGAAGTGTGTATTCTTCACTCCAGTGGTGTAACTGTTTCCATAACAATTAAGCAGTCAAAATCATGAAGCAGCAAAAAAACCACTTTTTCGTAAAGTCAGTGAAACCACTAAATCACCTTGGAGACAAAGCAGAAATGCAAAAAGAGAAAGTCACGGTAGAGCAGTTAAATTAGTTTGTTTAATCAATTCACCAAAAAGGGTGATAGTGGAATATTTACTGCAGGGATGCATCTTCCCGATAACAAAGATGACATGTCTTCAGGAAAAAAAAAACCCACAAGGTGTCAAATACAGAAGATGTTACATGAGATGCTACACTGGCAGCAGCATTTCCCTCCTATACTAGAAGGAAGAAAGTGGTTTAATTCTGCTAAAAAGATGTAAAGGGTGAGTTGCAGATTTGTGTACCATTCAGGTTTTTTTCAAGGTTAGTTAAATAATTGAGAAAAAAAAAAATTGTAGATCATTATCAAAGCATAAGATGTCTGTGATACAACCAGGTTTAAGTCTGTATTTCTGTGAACAATTCTGCTGGGAAAAAAAGAGGATTCTAATGAAAGTTCTACTAAGAGAGCTGTGCAGTACAAAGACCATTTATATTATACCATGGATATTTTCATGGTGGGACAATGCTAGATTTCTACATCAAAACTCATGAAATAAAAATTTTAATATTTATTTGGAATGGCTTAGAGTTAAAGATCAACAGAAGGCAAATATTTCATTTTTTTAGCAGTAAGGTTGCCATTCAAATAGGGAAGAATATTCACTATTTCATATGTGAAATTTATGTGATATTAAACACAAATCTAGCATGCCAAGAAAGTTCCTTTCCCTTCTATTTATTCATAAGATTTCCTTAGATGACTCCAAAAGGATGCAAAAAACACCCTTTAATTACTAGTGAATTTCATATATTTAGTATATTCGGTACATTTAGACAAAGAAATGCATGATGGAGAGAAGAGGGAGAAACCCTAATGGTTCCATAGATCTTTAGATGAAGCGGCACTCTTGAATGCAGTGTTGCCACACTCACTCACACTAGCTTAATACAAGACCCTAATTCAAGGAATTATCTTTAGAATGAACACTTTCTATGGCTAAGATGGGCGTGCTGAAGAGCAGTACAGCCATGCAGCACTGCACAACATGCTAATAAGAGCCTACGGGAATACACTATTCAGTTTTGGCATCCATAGTGCTGAGAAAGAGATGAGAAGTAAAGTAAGTCACAAGGAGCTGCAGTGAGATGAGACCTAGAACACTGCTTCTGATGAGAAATTGAAGGGATTGCTCCACTAATTCTACTTAAGAGGAGGATCAGAAATTACTTGGTGTCAATGTATGTGTCTCCCATGAAGCGTCTAGAGAACAAGTGTTAGGTGGAGTGGCTGAAGGATCTGGGTTTGTTTAGCCTGGAGAAAAGAAGTCTGAGGAGAGACTTCATTGCTCTCTACAGTTACCTGAAAGGAGGTGGGAGTGAGCTGAGGGTTGGTCTGTTCTCCCAAGTAGCAAGCTACAGGACAAGAGGAAATGGTCTCAGTTTGTGCCAGGGGAGGTTTAGGTTGGATATTAGGGAAAATTTCTTCACAGAAAGGGTTGTAATGCACTGGAACAGGTTGTCCAGGGAAGTGGTGGAGTCACCATCCCGAGAGGTATTTAAAAGATGTGTAGATATGGCACTTAGGGACATGGTTTAGTGGTGATCTGGCAGTGCTGGTTAATGGCAGACTTGATCTTAAAGGTCTTTTCCAACCAAAAAGGTTCTATGATTCTATATGGATGCAAGCCACATGAGGCCATTTATTTTTAGATAGTATATCCTGGATTATTTTATTTATTATTACAGCAGTAGCTGAAGAGCATGGGAGAGAGGAAACTCCCTGCTCTCTCTTTACTACTACAGCCCTGGACTTGATCTGTCCCATCCTGTGGCAGTCCAGAAACAACATTAGGGAAAGCCTGGGATAATGCCTACCCCTCTGGAGATGCTTAATGAAAATTCTCCACAGAATGAGCTAACTGCAGCTTTGCAAAGGTGGTGCCAAAATGTGGCCAAACGAAACGTTTTCTCAGACAGGTCATGAAATTTTACCCCTGCCCAAAACTGCCATGTACAAAAAGGGAATTTTCTGAGCCAATGCATTTTAGAAAAGTTCACCGAAACTCAGGTAGGTTTTCTTTAATCCCCTCCAAAATTCTTCCTGTCCTGAAGAAGACATCCAATTTAGCATACTTCATGCCCTTCATGCCCAAAGGTTAAGCAACTTGACATGGGCTTTTGAAATGAGAAAGCTTAAAAAAAGTTGGTAAAAGGCAGTTCTATCAACCAAGCAATTAATACAACAGTCCACTGGGAAAGCTGAAAAAGAAGAAGATATGAGTCCTTTGCGGCTCCATTCTTTCTAATACAAGCTGGATGATGAGTAGTGAACTTATTTCAGATTATATAAATTTGAATAAGTTTACCAAAGTAATTAATAACTGGCTTTGAAGTGAGGCACAGTTATTGCAGACCTGATTATGTTGTGTTGCAGGTATTTGCAAAGTCAAAGCTAGTTATGCCAGACCCTCTCACTTCTCCTCGGAGAAAAAGAAGTTTGTTCCTCCAGATGACCTCAGGTTTCCAGCTGGAAAGTAACTTTAGGTGCTATGAATTGCTTCAAGAGCAACATACCACTCCAGCATCTAAAGACTCACCTGCATAGGTTTAGACAGGCTTTTATGAATATCCTGTCCCGAGATCCCTGTTGCACATTCCTGTCCATCAGTTTGCTTTTTCTATGCCTTCACCAGCATGTATATACATGATTCTCTATAACAGGACACATGAAGGACACAGGTTTCCAGTCTTTGATTTGAATGCTCTTTGCAGATTTCAGCACAGATCTTTCACATTGTCTGTTGCTTGCTTTGTATTAATAACCTGTTTTGTTTTGCATTTGTTGGTTTTCTTTTTTGTGTGTGTGTGTGTGGTTTTGTTTTGTTTTGTTTTAAATTAGAGGTGTTTTTCTGAGCCTGATGGTGTGTGAAATGACATGCCATCCTGCACCATCAGCACATAAATAATTCACATCTCCACTGTACATACCACAGTAAATGTACTTACAAGAATCAGGGATTTCAAAGTGTTATTGACCTCCATGCTCTTTTTTCATTTTTTTTTTCAATAAAGGAAGTTATTTTTCCTTTTATTTATAGCGCATATAAGATGATCAGACATTACTATAATGGCTGAGGCATCAACATAAGATAAAGGCATAATTGTGGAGCATTACTGTTGCTCTACAGCATTTTAAAGGATGATCTGAGTTTCATTTCGTTACATGTCCTATTAAGCAATCTAAGTTCCTGCCATGTCTTATGTCCCACAAGAAATGTCACCGAGACAAATATCACCACCTATAGTATCACAAAGGTGGATGTTTACTTTGTAACTGAACCATGGGCTCTGAAATACAACCTCAATGATAATTTAAAACCCCCAACATTTTCATAAATGACATTCACATCAGTTTAGAAAATTTATTTTATAAATAAGGCAAAAAAAGAAGAAAATTAAAATTATATTACTCGTTTTGTTTTCTATTAATTTTCCTTATGACAATTCCTGTGCTTACTTTATACCTGGAATACATTAAAAAGTCTTGCATGCTCTTGAGTATGCCTCTGACAAAGTCAAGGGTAAACATGTTCAGGCAGGATCTAGGAGAGATTACTTACTGTAGCCAGTGATAAAAAGCCTGCACAATTATTTGTCTGTACCATAACTCTATAAAGTTATTGAGAATTTCACTGTGGAATTATCACACTAATCTTACACTTACAATTTTTGGTGGGTTTTTTTTAAATATATTAAGATCTCTGGGAAAGTCACTGAAACCAAATCATTAATCATCTACCGCATACTATCCCATTCATCTTTAACAGCAGTAAATTTGGTGCCTTCGAAGTCTGGAGAAGAAAGGTGCTTGACTTGCTGGTTAGCAGGGGAAACACCTAGTATCAGGTATCTACTGCACTTTTGCAAACTGTCTTGCTCTCTGCGTTTATCATAAGCTATTGACAGCTCAGTTTTTTTTTTTTCTAAACAGTGCACTCAGTTCTGTTCAGTTCCTTCATTCATTATTTATGGCTAATGAAGTGTTTACTCAAGCTGTGTCCTTCTCATCCTTCAGTCTCAGCACAAATCCTCGCTGTGGTACTCTTGGGCTTGTCTCTACATGCACTAAGCCCTCTTATAGACAACTTTTCCATAGGATGATTCCTGTCCCTGCTTACCACACCACTTTTATATCCCTTGTCCATTCTGGTAAATAGAGGGTAACTCACCCAAAACAAATACGCAATTTCAAATATAGGCAGAGTAACAGATTAATGTGATAATTTATCTTAATGAGAGCCAGATGGATGCACTTTTAATCATGACTATTTGCCAGTTATGGCAAAGATTGTATTATGGGTAATGAAATATTGTAGCTTAAGAATTTGGCAGGCATGGAACTGAAATTTGACCCTATGTGAAACTACGTGGTAAGTCCTGGACCTCTGTGGGACTCTGCTCTATGGCTTCTTGTGCCTGTACAATAGCCTATTGATGTCAATAGACTCTTTTAACAGAAGCAACTGTGCTGTCATTGCTTTTCAGACTTCAGTGCTTCAGTGTGGATTTAATAATTCATAAAGTGTTTTTTTAAACCTATTTTTGTTGACATAAGGAAAAACTAAATTCTAGTGAAAACCAGAAGAAGTAGAAACTTTATGTGTTCATGGGCCAAATTTGCTATGACGTGACTCTATACCATGACAAATAGGTATTTGATATTCATTTACAGGCTGAAATTAAAATGTCAGAGGGCTGACAAAGAGGAGCCAGCCCATAAGCTATCCGCTCCTGCAATTTCAATATATTAAAGACGCTGCATGATGTGTAAGTCAGGGTAAGAATTAGGCTATGATTTCCAGTGACTCATAGATCTGTGATAATGAGTAAGATTTACCTCTGGAGTACATATGGATAAACTAAATGCAAATAATAGGAAAAACAAACAAACAAACAAAACCAATCAGTTCTGAATTCTTACAAAAAATGACGTGAAATTTGGCTTCAAACACATTTTCACCTGCAGACCAATTTCTAGTTACTATGAAATTGTTTTTGTGTGTCCTGTGAAGATCACACAAAAAGCAATGTAACAAATCCATTTTGTCTTAAAGATTTTATCACACTACCCTTACTAAAGCCACACTACCCTTTCTTTTTGGCTGGATCTCTCTAGGCTGTAAGTTCATTAAAGGGTCTATGTTACAAAGTGATGAAAACCTCCTGAGAAGTCTTTACTTCCTTCACCTCTATTTCAAAGGAAATGGTGACTGTTCCACACCAGTCTGCTCCCTTTTGTGTGAAGTTTCTGCTCATATTTGCCAGGTAGAAAATACAGGCAGCAGTAACCATCACTCATGTATTTATAGAAGCAGTGAAAATTTTGCAGCAACTATAGGTCTTCTTAAGTGGGAAAACACACTAACTTATGGAAGTTCCAGGAGAAAACAGTGCATAGAATTGTGAGAAAGAATCCAATACTAAATTGTCTGATGTTTGTGAAATATAACATACAATTAACTGTTGTCACTGTGGTATTGGTGCTGCATTTGATGAACAAAGCTTCTGAACTTGAACAATTTAATTTTACACTTAATTTCTTGAGCTAAAGAGATAGTTGTAAAAATGAACTGTTTGTATTTCATCTGAAGATGCATTATGGTACTGTGTTCATGCTGTCTGTGCATTTTGTAGAGCAATTTTAAGTACTTATACATAAAGTGTTTTCCTGTGCAAATTACTTTAATCTACTGCTTGCAAAAATTCAGTCCAATGTTGACTACAATTACACATTTTCAGATATTTTTAAAGAATATATACTGCTCTGTGAAACTTTAAATTCTGGTTTTGAATTGAGACTTAGGTTCAGTAAATAAAGTCTATGAAAAATAATTATTTTCACATGAAAGACACATCAAGCATTCTTAAATCAAAATAATTCAGTAGCTGCTGTAGTAAAGAATTATGTCTTATGGAGAAAACCTGAATCTCTGCACTGAGCTGGGATACCTAATGTATCTCTTACCCTTGCAAGTGAGTTTTTCAATCCATTGATTTCAAATGGAGCTTCTTCAAGGTTACGGCAAAGGAACATCTCATCTTGGCAGAATAAACAGTAGTTAACAAAATGTACATCAACAATTTTTTCCTGTCCTTTGCCAAGGAAAGATCCTTGGACAATCCCTCTAAATATTATTTAATATAGGCTCTTCATTCTGGCATTCTGTACATAAGAAAAATATCAGAGAATCTTACTTTCTCCAGCGATGGTCTCAATCCTAGACACAATGTAAAGTCCTCCAGAGCTTCAGATGTGGTGTAGGTTTTCTTTAAAAATTGTGTTCTCTTAGATGTGTGGAACAAAATATACATATGTATATATGGTTAAAGCTATTTATTTTTTCAGGATTTATTTGTGGTTTTGCTTTAGGAGGTAGAAAAATGTTTTTCTTTTTCTAATTCTTTCATAAATAAGAAACATTGCGACCAGGAATGATTCTCTCAGTAGGAAAAAATCATGCATGCAATCAGGACTTCAGCATACTCCAAGAAGCAGTCATCTGTAATCTGACTACAGAGCTCTGGCTCTTCAGCAGATGTATCAGTAGAAAAAATTGTCATTGTACTCTGGAAATGGTCATCTCTGACCACTACAAGTAAACATCTCTCAGATCTTTCCTGAAATGCCACCTTTACCATTGCATTAACTGCTAATGCAGTTAAAACTTGAACACCACAAATTGAGCTACTGACAGAAAGAACTAAGAGCAGTGGCAACTGACTATCTGCTTTTTGTCCAGGTAACAACAACAGCC
Organism: Ceryle rudis; assembly: GCA_033439905.1. Classification (NCBI taxonomy): domain Eukaryota; kingdom Metazoa; phylum Chordata; class Aves; order Coraciiformes; family Cerylidae; genus Ceryle; species Ceryle rudis. The sequence continues at coordinate 4,852 of JAAGNO010016969.1, read as the reverse complement.
CTTCTCTTCTGCGTCCTGGCTCAGGAGCTCAGAACCAGCTTTGCTGTACTGAGACCCCTGCCCCTGTTTTTTCACCCTGTCATTCAGGTCATCCTTACTCATGTTTGGAAAAGTTGTCATCACTGCCACAGGAATCAACATTATGACATGTCTAGTTAAAAATTATAGCATATGTCACATGCCTCACAGTGAGGCTGCTGTCCCCACTGGATCAAGGTAGAGCAAATATTCCCTTTTGGGGGTGACTATTCAATCCCACCCACACTATATGCCAGAGAATGGAAATTTCACTCAAGCCTATTAACTATACAAGCAGTAGCACAGATGTTTGCACATTGAGCGGGCTATTACTTGAGGGAGAGAGGGTGCTGGCACTCCAGTCTTCAAATTCTCTACATAGAAAGAAACACCACCTGGAGCAGGAAATGATCCAGGGACAAGAAACCAAAGAAATAAGGGTGGGTGGAAAGGAAGCGGGAGATCTATTGAAGGAAGAAATGTCTGTCATGTTCTTGCCAGCTGCTTTTTCTTTCTATTGAAATGCAGGTTTGTCTCTGTTCCTGCTCATGCTTGGGGGGGTGAGTATGTGTGTGTATATAGGATCTTCAATCTGCTGCATTTGCCCCACAGAAGGTGGGAGTCAGCCCATGAAGCTCAGCAGCTCCCAAAACCATATGGGAGGCTCAGGAGAGGATGTGAGAAAAGTATGAGGGGGCTCAACCTGAACAGGAGGTTGAGCAGTGGTATATCTATTGTAACACAGCAGCATGCATATCATGAGTCTTTATCCAATGTGCCAGAAGGCTTTTTCAGTAAGGATTACACCATCAAAGCATCTCAGTATCACTCAGTAGTGTTGATTTTGGAAAAAAAAAAAAAATTGTGAAAATAAAACATCTGCCAGAGCAGCATATATATTATTGCAAAAAGAAAGAAAAAGAAAAAAACCCCACAACTTGCATTGCATGAAAATCTGGCCATGAAGTCAAAGTCTAATCCAAATCACTCAGGAGACCATCTTTGGAATAAGGCCATCTCAGAGTTACTAGACAAAATGGATGCCGTTAGTTTCTGCTGTAGCAATAATAAAGTTCATGGCTACAACAACCATGTTGCCTTCAGGATTTTTTTCCTTCACCAATGACTTACTTTAATTATAAAGCCTGAATATCCATTGTGCCCAATGACCAAAAGCCATCTATTGTTTCCTGTCTCTTATACAGCTTAATGAGAGTTTCTGGGGTGGATATAGCCATATGTTTAGAGTTTATATGGCAATAAAAGGGTCTGATTTCCATCATAATGCCAAATGTAAATGAAGGCTGTGGAGGACTGTACAAAGGCTAAACAAATAGCCTCAAGCCCATGACACTCTGTTCCCCATTACAGGAGGGTAATCCTCCAAGCCTGCAGAGAAACCCCTGCCATCTGTGGAGACCCCTTGCAGAGAACTCCAAGACAGAACCATGCACTGAAGTAGAACTGGTCTATGAACACAACCCAGCCCACATTTCAAACAAAACAACAACAAACTAACTCTAATTACATATATTTCCCACACTGGTTTTGCATAGCTTGTATGGCATGTCACGAGCATGATGGCGTGGTGTAGTGCTAATGCTGGTTTTACCATGTGTACTAAGAGTGTGAAAAGCATTGAAAAGACAAAGGCAAGCCCCCACTGTAGAGCACTCAGAAGATGAGTGATGATCGCTTTAGAGTTGCACTTATTTTTAATCGATATCCCTGTATATTTTCTACTATTTTAACCTTGTCAGTCAATAGCTGTATCTCTCTCATGTCTCTGCTATAAACTTTGTCTGTCCCAATCATTTAATTCTCAGATGGAGCACCTACTCCACTCCCTTTGATACTTGTATTCTTACCAGTGAGCAGGAAAACCAATTTGGATGAAGTTAAATGATTTCTTAAGGCTAACGAATGAGAAAGACTCTTATCAATATATATTGTGTAAAGTAACTATAGACATTACTGTCCTGAGCCTGGTCTTGGTCACCTTATGCCCATGTTTCCCCAGACATGACTTATTTTTCTCCCAAAAGTGTTGTCCAGACATTCTCAGATTTTGGATGTTTACTTGCATGAACCTGGCAGCCCAAGGCAAGCAACAACTGTAAAGACACATCCCCATTGCTCATCTCTGGTATATAGACAGAGCCACTCTGTAGCCAGACACATCTGGGAGGGACTGGTTTCACCCAATTCCTTTTCAAAAGTTAAATCAACCTGGCTTCGAATTTGCTGGAGTTTTGCAAATGTGACCATGATCTAAAGCTCAACAAACTAGGTCTGAATTCCCTTGTTGAGTGCATTTCAGATCAAGCTGACAAATACATGGCAGGATATCACTGGATTTGATAACACATTCACAAATTGAAAGGTTGAACTTTGCCTACATGCACACTTGAAAGAGCATCACCAAAAGGAATTTGTTCTCAGTGAAGAGACATCGCATTGACTCACAGGTAGGAATCTGGGGACTTTGTGTGATGAACAAACACCAGGTATGCAGTTAGGTGTTTCTGAGAACTGTGCTGCCTTTTAGGGATATTTTAGCACCATGACAGCTTGAGTGCACTGCATTCTGCTGTGTTGCCCAAGTCACCACTGGTGTGGTCTGGTGATAGCCTGTTCTAGGAAATAAAATATGCAGGAATACTGTGTGCTTCAAGACCTGCCAGAAGTTTGTTGCTGTACCATCTGGGCTGTTTTTATTTATCCAGCTGTGATTTCTTTGGGTTTTGCATTTTTAATAACCATAATTTTGAAAGAGGGGCAACTTTTAACCTCTTCAGTGCTGCATCATATAGGTAAGGCAAAATACAATTGAACCACAAAGACTCAAATTCAAGGTATGATCTCTGGAACTCTTTGTACTTCCAGGAAGGTAGGTTATCATAGATTGTTATCTCACAGGTTGTAATGAATTCCAAAACCAGGTAAGTTGTTTGTGGTTTTTTTTTTTTTTTCCAGTGGGAAGGAAGCATATATAGGTGATGAAGAAAGGCTGCAGAAATCAAGATTCAACCATCCTATTATTAGCTACTATCTCCAGGTTAGTCTAAAAACTATCCTTTTTCCCTCCCCTCCCTTCTCAGCTTTAGGATCACATTATAAAGAGCTTCACCTCACAGGTAAGCAGAAAATTGCGCATGCATGAGCAGGTGCTAGAAGCTTCCTCCATGTCTGACAGAAGCAATGCTAGCTGGCTCCAAGATAGATCCACTGCTGGCC